>JADDOH010000515.1:0-235967 GCA_016648135.1 Agrypnia vestita
TTTATTTATAAAATATTCTTTGTAAATTTGGCATAGGGAAATTTTTAAAATCAAATTATTTAATCAATTAGTAAGACATACAGAAAAATCTAATTCAAGAAAAAATATTAGGTTACTACTGGGATTCGAACCCAGGTCACCTCCTTTCCGGGGCCGGTGCTCTGACCACTACTAAGCTATAGCAACCCTCTATGTTTCCGTGAATATATCGACCCTTATATTGGTTCGAATCCCAATAGTAACCTAATATTTTCTCGTGTATTAGATTTTTCTGTATGTCTTTCTAATTCATTAATTAATTTGATTTTTAAAAATTTCACAGAACTTTGTTCTGAAAAATTACAACTTCACAAATATGAATGTGTTCTTAAAAAAATATATATTGGCATAGGGAGTTTGTTTTGGATACTTTTGTGAGTGACGGTACATTAAATTCTTGAAATTTATTTACAGTAGGATAGTCATGAGGTTTTTCGAGAATCGTTTTAATAATTATTTTTTGCATTATGATTAATGGCTGTACGGTGGACTTTTAAGCCCCTCCCCACCCAATAATACCATACTGTAAGAGGGACTGCACCAACGCGTAATACACAATTTTAATAGTATTTTTGTTCAATATATTGCATAGGTTGTATAAGACGTAGTTCAGTTTTCTCAATCGTTCCACGGTCAGATTGACATGGTCTTAGCATTTGACATGTTTTAAAAATATTAAACATATTTTTAAAACAAATTTTATTAATCGATAAAAATAGGGAGCGTCCATAAATTACCAGGCCTTATCAAAGGGGGGTTAAGTAGAATTTTCTTATTAAAATTAATTTTAATAATCTTTTCCCAGCGGGGTAGTCAGAGCGGATGCATCGCCACATTTTCCTGTCCTGATAAACAATTATCTGTTCATCCTTATTCATACATCGTCGTACGCAAGCTCATCGATATTAATGAATACGAATACGAATATTCGTATTCGCCGAATAGTAGATATTTACCGAATATTCGTATTCGCCGAATATCATCACGAATATTAAAAACAAACTATTTATAACAGAACGCAACGCAAATTACGGTTTGCCTGTGCACCGTGTATCCGAACACACTTACGCACTATATTATCGGGAATCCCCTAACATTGAATGAATTAATTTGTTGTAGAATCTCAAGCTGTCAATTGTTACTTGTTTCGCAGCATAACATGAGTTCTTTCATCTTGTTTCGTTGGGTTAATAAGAAGGTTAGGTGCTCATTTCATGTAGTTCGTTCCATTTTATTTCCGTTGTGTGTAAATGTGTTAAATCTTATAAAATAATTTCAAATCAAATCTAGTTAGATGGAAAAAAATGAACCCAGAAGTATTTTCATTAAAGGCATCTACTATCGCCTCAGAAAGATTATTTTCGACCACTGAGAATGTACAAACAGATAAAAGAAATCGCCAAACGAACGAAGTTACAAATGTTTTGCTTTTTGAACAAAAAACAAAAGCAAAGAACAGTGGTGTATTATTTATTACCTTGTTGAATTATTCGTATTCGCCGAATAGTAGGCTTGACATTCGTATTCGTATTCGTGAAAGTGGTATTCGTTGCATCACTAAACAAGGCCATCATCCAGCACGTAAAAATAATTTAATTTATAAGTATGAGTGATTTATTTTTAAAAAACTGAAAACAAAGAAATTAATGTAGAGGTAGTATCTTTGAATGCCATAACAAGGAAATAATTTAAAAAGGTTCCCGAACACCCGGTAGTGAAAAGGGCCATTAGTTCCCTAAATCGTGGCACGCGACCGCCGCTCGCCCCCTTCCCCCCCGCATCGCGAGCATAATGACCATTTGAATTTAGAACAAAAGCAGCCGGTGTTGCCAGCACCGTGACTGGCCATTTTTTATATTTTGTTTTAATATAACGATGCCCAGTATTACCTGTCAAGGTACTTAACTCCTCGTCGAGCGGAATACAAAGTAAGAATATGAAAATTCAACAAACTGCTGAATATTATTCATAACTCATAAATATTTAGTTCTTTAAAGGGGGTCTTGGTTTATAGTATTAACAATTTAATCAATACATTATAGATGTCTCACAGAGACAAAATTATGTTTTTATTGGAAAGTAGGTAGTGACGTCTTTGGGTATTCATAGGGCTGGCTTAAGTGATCACTTCACACAATGTAAAGTTCACCATTTCCACTCATGATAGAATATCATGTCTAAAAAAGTTGTATATATATTTTAAATTATACGACTTGTTCCGTATATGTGTTGCAACAATTCTTAGCGCGACCGGCATCCAAAGCATTTTCATTGCCCTTAAATGACCACAGATGTCACTAATGAGATATCTATTTATGATTGATATAAATTAACTTTGTTAAAACCACTTATTTATTGAAAAAATTCAACATGTTTCGAAGCCAATGGCTTCTTCGTCAGGATAACAAAAATAATATTTAAAAATCTAAGTATAGATCAAAATATTAAAAAGTTATATATGGAAAATGATAATATAAAGTACCTAATTAACATGAAAATAAATTTAAAAGATAACTATTTGCAAAAACGACCTGATTATTTATAATATTCAATTTACTATTTACGCTCTTTCTTATTTCTTATTTATTTATATATTTATAATTTTCGGAATTTTTTGTGTGTAATGAGATTCTTGCTAATTATTAGCATTACACTAGAATACGCATAGCTCTCGATATTTTTAACTTGTATAAGATCTGCTTCTTCTTCGTCCTCAGCCTTCATCTCTCCACTGCTGGATATAGGCCTCGTCCATACCCTTCCATCCTTCCTTGTTGTTTGCTAGTTGTAGCCATTTCTTCCCCCCCACAGCGGCTATATCGTCGGCCCATCTCTTTTGAGGTCTTCCGACGCCTCTTTTATTTTCCAAAGGTCTCCATTTCAGAACTCTGGGAGCCCATTTTGTAGAATCTTGCCTTGCAAAATGTCCTGCCCATTAATATTTTAGCTTCGCTGCACTATCCACTACACTAGCCAAGCATGGATCTCTCCATGGATCGTTGCGTGCATTTGAGCTTTTCTACACTTTTCTTTGTATGGGCCATAGTCTCCACTCTATACGTCATCACTGGCAGTATGCACGATTCAAATGCTTTGCTTTTTATGTTAATTTGGAAAAATAATTGTATATATGTGTTTTCTTGTAATTGGCCCAAGACTCTGTACATTAATTATTGGGTTTTTTTTTCAAGATTGATTAATTATATGGCTGTGAGAAAACCAATAAATGAAAATAAAAAAAATAAAAAAAAATAAAAATATCTTTGTTGTCGAAAATTCCTATTCGTCTTGGCAATTCATTCATGTACAAGATCTGTCGAAATCGATTTAACTACCCATCTCTATTATCCCTTAAAAAAATCCACGTCCCTAGAAGAGTAACGAGATCACGCTGCCTCTGTCATATTTATTTAAATCTGGATTGCCCATAGTAGAAATTTACATATAATGACTTATTCACAGATCTTACCTGTGAAATTGCCATTTTATAGACCTAACCTAACCTAACCTAACCTAACCTAATACTTCAGATTCGTCAATGGCTGACAGTACAGTGCCATGAGTAAAAGATGGACTTGAAGTGTGTACATTAGGTCGAAAGGGTTTAACATATAACTAGAATGCGACCACTATAAATTGGAGTGCGAGTGAGGGCGTCCCTGTCGCGTAACGGAAGTTGCAAGGGTGTAAATTTATTACACAATACATAATATACAGGTGTCCGGTGACCGGTGTCGGAGCCTTTGATAGAAATTTGGTCGGGCAACACTAAATAAACAAACCAGTAATAGCGGCCGCTCTAGCTAGAGCCCTGTCAAACGGTAATATTGGTCCAATATCAGCTTCGCAAAACTTTAATACTTCATTGGCAATGGTTCTTGCACCACCCCGGACAGTTTTGGATGTTTTGGACATAATAATTCAGTGTATATTGGAAATCTAGACGTCACAGCTCACGCCCAAATACGAGATTGAACTGAATGACAGAGCGAGGGGTTACCGCCGCGTGCGGGCGGGGCGGGTTTTAGCGCTTGTTCAGACACAGCGGGAACCGTTCAGTTTCAGAATCGCGTCTCAAAACACGCGATTTGTGTCATCTGTTCACACAGCCGCGGTTAATAAGCGATTTGTGCGCGCGAAAATAAACGTCAGTTTGACAGTTCCGGTGCCGTTCTCCATCTTTGAATATCAGAGATATATTCGCTCATTACTTTGTTAACGACGGCCGTGTTCCATGGCAAGACACATAAATATCATTCTGTCAGTTCATTTTTGGTGAATAAATACCTACTTCTCTAAAATACTCTTTTTTTCCACCATTTCCAAATATCTCCACCAACTCCTGCCAAGCTTGGTTCTTGGCATATTTGAGTAATCCTCACACTATTACAGGTCTTTTCTCCCATATTACAGGTCTTTTCTCCACTTCATCAATAAAAAATTCAGTGTCAAAGCGATCCATAACCATAGAAAAGAGAATATAATCCACGCGTGCTCCTGTTGTGACATGGAACCGTGCGGTGCCCGCAACGCGACTGAACGCTCTCGTAAGGCCCCATAGTAATAGGATCGTGCGGGCGCCGTGCGGGTCTATTTTCTAGCGGTTGGGTTGCGGGCACCGCAGCGGTTGACTAACCGCACGGTTGTGTCTGAACGATCACATACAAACCTAGGTAAATGAGACCCGCACGGATCTTATGCGATTCTGAAACGGCACGGTTCCCGCTGTGTCTGAACAAGCGCTTAGTTCCAAAGTCGCCGCACGCCAATTTACGTTGGTCAAGCAATAATAATTATTTCATGAAAATGTGTGAAGCGTTGAATTCCAGCTGAAAATTCGTATGCACAGCGCTCGCAGCGCATTATAATATTCCAGTACGGCCAGCACTTTGACGTAATTAGAGTGAATTTAGCGAAACATCGCGGGTCAAACGCGTTTATTCAAATTGAACTGACAATGTAGCCAATTCCGCGCCGATCCCATCACGGGACACGCGTTCAACAAAATGGCGCTCAATCAAACCGGGAGAGTTGTCGAATTAATTTAATTTAAATAATTTAAGACAGACGTCTCAATTAATTTAACTAACGGTTTTAACCCTCGATAATCTACGCTGCTATTATATTACTACCTATCATCCGTCAATGATTACGTACTTTCGCAAACCTTGTACAACATTCTCCTTCCAGAACTTTCAAGAAATTTGCGAATGTACAGGAACCTTCTAGACACACCGACACATTCCGCCACTCAGTTTAGAACTTTATAGAACTTTCGTGAATTTTCTAGAACCTTCTCCTTTCCCTCCAGAGCAGGTTTTTCCGGAACCTTCTAGACTCACCGACACAGTCAGCGCGCCTATTTTGAAACAATCTGAAGCACTTGCGGCCTTCCCATAACAAAACAATGTGCTAGAAAGCACATTTTCGTCACCCACTCCCACCCACGCATAGCCACCCCCACCAAACTAGCATATTTTCGATGTGACACCAAGGGCTATCCACCACCATAACCACCGGTGGGTCGTTGTGGCTGGTTATGGAGAAAACTTGGCGGGTAGGGAAACACGGGTTTCTTTATCAATATATATATATATATATATATATATATATATATACATATATTGATTTCGGCCGCCAGTTCAAGCTGTGAGTACAGCGTCATCTAGAGTAGCGTAGAATCTTGATCAGTGATGGAAAAAAAAGAGTATCATCCTTTTTGTTTCTCATTGTTGTATTTTACCTCACTATTATTTGAGCCATCTGCTAGCTTTAGTGATCGACATTATTAAGTAGAGAATTATATTTTTTTTGTTTCTTATATTTATTGTTTATCTTTACCTAATTCAGAGTATTTTTTTAAAAAAGCAAAATCATCTTGTCACAAAGTTAGTATGTTTTCGTTTTATTTCATAAAAATTTTGAAATCATACTTATTTTGAAAAAGGAATAATGTTTTCATTTTATTAAATAACTAGCTGTAACCCGTCAAAACTGACGGTACTTTTACGTGTCGGTTTCTAATGAATTTATTTTATTTTTTAAAAATCGGAAAAAAAAATTTTAGAAAAAAATAAATTTTCGGAAAAAATAATTTTTGGGAAAAAAATTACTATAAAAAAGTTACGGGCGTTACACGAAGTTACACGTTACAGATAGACGGATGGACAGCCAGACAACAAAATTATTGTAATAAGGATAATGAAATCAGCTTTCATATTTATTTCGAAAACGGAATAAGAACAGCTATTGGACTCAAGTTACGGTTACGGATGGACATTCGAAATTATTATTATTATTGGGGTTTATCCGCCGTTTGCTTTACGTTTGTCACAATTTAGTTCTGCAATACTGCTAGTAAATTAAAATACGCATCAAAATCTACGCACATGTGCACCGCATTATCCTCACACTAATCTTTTCTGCGAAGGAACGGTCAGTGGCATCTTGAGAGTGGCTTCTGCTCGCTTCAAAGCTGGCGATACCAGCTAAGACGACAGGTCGGAAAGGGGCTGGTCTTCGGATCTTGATGAGCAGGCCCTTCTGGCGACTGTGGAAGAAAAGAGAAGTTGCACCACCAGGACACAGGACCCTGGACACAATTCGTCAGACGGAATCGATCGTCTACCGTATAAATGGGAAGCAGTGATTTACATTGATGGTGACTACGCCCCCGAACGATAATATAATAATTTCGTCGACTGTCCGTCCGTCATAACTTCGTGTAACGTCCGTAACGTCTTTATAGTATCTTTTTTCTTTTTTTTTATCGACATGTATAAGTTAAAAGTACCGCCATTTTTGACGGGTTACAGCTAGTTGTACATAAATATGTTTTGAGTTTGTTTTCGATTTTGGTTATGTTACAATAAAATTTAGTATATAATTTTTTCTAAATAATAAATATTGATAAATATGCATCAACTTAATATGTTTCTGGTACTCTCATTTTTTATATGTTTAATTTATTTATTTATTAATGATATACGCCATAAGTTGGGCTTTTTTATAAAATAAAATATTAAGTGTTCAAATAGCATAGCTATCTAAGTTCCTACAAAAGCAGTAAATTACAAAAAAATTAAAGAATATTAACAATACAAATGCAATATGTAATAAGTACGCAAGAAAACAAAAAAGTATATTAGCAAAAGAGATACAATAAATAGTAGATTGAGGATGTAGGCAAACTATTTAACAGAAGTGAAGTAGATTTGTCTTTTGCATGTGTATAGTGTTCGAGTTTTAAATAATCAACAGAGCTGTATTGATTCCATAGATGGTGCAATCTATGTATAGGCGAATTCATAATTAAGTTAAAATTAAAAAAATGTTTTGAATTCTGTCACCGATAACTAATTTAAAATGCACTGAATCCTATATTTTATGTATCCCTTGCAAAATCATGTCTCCTATAAATTTATAGCCTATATTTCCTATAAAACCTCGAATTCAGTAAATTATAAATAAGCATTCCTCGATAACTGCATTCATTTTTTTTGGATATAGCTCCCTTATCAAGTAGAATCTTTCACATATCGACGGTCCTATGGAATTGTCAAAAATTATATTTTCGTTTTATTATATTAATATACCTAATTTAATCTATATTTACTCAAAATGATAAAAAAAAATCTTTTATACTCAATTAGTTTTTTTGTGGTTGTCCTAAAATGTACAGAAAATTCAGAAAATTTAAGATTTTAATATAGCAAAACGAGAATCGATTTTTTCTGATTCGACAATGTATGCAGAGACCGTCGATAAAGTTACGGTGTTTCGTTAACCCTGCCGGTCACGGTTTGGCGGGTCACCCGGGGTTAAATGCTAATTCTTGAGTTCTCCGAGTTGTTATTATTTAATTCGGACTATCGCCCGCAATTAGCTTCCATTAAGTTTAATAACGGTTATCTGATAACGCCCGCCCGATAACGGTTCCCGACGCGCTCCACCTACCGCCGATTAGACGGGAATAGACCAAAAGTAAGTGAAAATTAAAACATTAATCCAATTTTACACGATGTGCTTTTGGGGCATGTTTGTTTGTTTGTTTGTTTCTGGGTGATAGTGATTAATTTGGTTTTGATTAATATGGCATTAAATTAATTGATTAATTATTCCTTGAGAAATTTTATCAAAGTACACTTAAATAACTATTGCGAATATCGTACTACGATAATATAATTGAAAGATTTGGCAGTTAAGTGGTGCGACATTTTCGTTGTCTGTCTGTCTGTCTCCGTAACTTCGTGTAACGTCCATGATTTCGTACGAATTCACGGTTAAAAAAAACAAATTAAACGGCCGGAGATGGGGCTTGAACCCCGGGCCGCCAAACCCGAACCTGCCGCTTCAGGCATGTTGCTACGGCTGCCTCTCAGCGGAGCATCAGAAAAATGCTATAAATATGTTCTAGGGCGTAGCAAAGACGCGAACTAATGTTCCGTCATTTTTGACGGGTTGCAGCGAGTATGTACACACATAATATGAGTTATTAATTACTACTATGTATAGTTTCAATAAGAGCAGTCCTTCTCATCAGCAGGTATAGTAAATAAATAAACCTGTTGATGAGACGGACTGCTCCTCTCGAAACTGTAGTAATAATTAATAACTCAAGTTTTGTGTGTTACAAAAATAAGTAAAAACATATTTAAAATCGCTACTACTATTCTATTTTATTTTAATTAAAAAGACACATACAAACAATGATATAATAAACTGTAGATACGTTACAAGCGTGAAATCTTGGCAACTCAAAAGTAAGGTTATTACCTTACTTACATTCGTTATCGAACGGACCTTCGTTGTGATCGGGCGCGACGCTATGCTGAAAAAGGAACAGAGTGTCGTACACTATTGTAAGAATGAGTATGTTATTTTAGTCACCGTTACTTCAAATTACCTAATTTTTGTGTCTATACGCAGAGCGTTTATGTACCGTGATTTGTTATCTCTTTCAATGCAATATTTGCTACATATGAAAGCCGGCTAGTATGGGAATAACGTGTCTATATTATAATACGTCAATGCATACAAAGACGTTGATTATGAATACATTTAATACAAGCGAAAAAAAATTTTTTTTCATCTCCCCAATTAAGAGGGTCTGCATTTAATATAGTTGCATTAAAAAGAAATGCAGATTATCAAAATGGAAATAATTAAAATAGTAAAATAAGCATTTAAAATACTATCATACGGCGGGTGCACATAAAAACAAATTCCGGTTAATATGTAGGAGCCGAAAGTTTCGGAATACATTGGGAGCAGCTAATGGAACGTGCATATATTAGTGCTGGCTTATCTACTTAAAGTTGTTTAAAGAACTGCCAAACACATCCACTTCATCCACGTAAAATAAGCCAATAAAATAAGTCAACTAATTTTGAAGTTACATGCTTCTAAAAAAAATCTAAGATTTTCAAAGGGTTTTATTTTGAGTCCTTTTATAATTTTTACTATGCGAGCTGTTAAAAAAAATAATGATTGTGAACTAAATCTCTACAAAGTTATTGAACAACTTTTTTAATGTAGGTTTATAGTAAGGAAGGCTTTAGGAATAATGGACACTCGAGTATAATAAAAAAAGTAACCCATAAAAACCAAGTTTTTATTATACTCCCTTTCTTTGTAAAATATAACAACAATTAAAGACGAATTAAAACATATAACATAACACTAAACTTACAGTAATTTAATATATTTCTAAAATGTCAGATGTTTTGAGCTTTGATAAGACACGTCACGCTTTGAAGATTAAATTCTAAAAACATTTGTCAGTCAATTAAGATTTTCGACATTCGTAGTGAAGTGCCTATTATGTATACCGACGGAGTAATTCAAATTTAGAAAATATTCCGCGACGTTATCGGGCCGCCGTTGTTGTAATCAAACTTTTCAAATGATTCCAATTTGAAAAAACCAATAAAATTTCTAAAAATCCGAAATTATACTATAATTATTAATTTTTTTAAACTAAAATTTGATAGATCTTCTTGATCGTCGCCACGAGTCTACTTGCCAAGTTTCAGCTCGATTGGATCACGGGAAAAGGGTCAAAAATCGATCCAAAGTTTTTGTTGACGGCAAGCAAGCAGACGCCACGAGTTAATATAAAGGGAGTAAAAAAAGGTGATCCACTGTCGACCAGGTGATATAAAATTAATACGTTATACAAAAATAATAAAATTTCTAAAAAAAATTGTATGTTTATTCATTGCCTTTTGCCAAAAAAAAGGTGTAAAAATCAAAAATTAAATAATTAAGCCTTTAGCCTTTCACGACAGAGAGGATTGATATTCAATTTTTTGAAATGCTCCACCAGATAACTGTATGAAGCTCAAGCGTTTGATATGTCCTTTATCCAACACCTCTAATTGTGTGATGCCATGTGTAGAGTCCAAAGATGGATTGATAATTAAGTTGGACCAGGGGCGTAACGCTATGGCTGGCTCCGCATTTTTGGGTAAAGAATCCTTGCTGTGGGTAGCAGTGCCAAAAAACAAGTTTTATTTAATTCAGATATTTTTAAAATAGAAATGTGAACACAGAATACGTGTCACATTAATTTACATACAATTTTCAAACTTAGTTAAACGCTTGTTCTAAAATAAGACTTCCTTGCTAGTCTCCTGAAAGGGGACACGTACCACCGACCACTGGATTACCAAGCAATTACCTTAGCCACTAGACTAACAAGCTACTTCTTAGCACCTCGTTGACCATCTTTTCAAAGGTCCAACATACAAAATTACATATCAGATAGGATAGAGTGCCATACTTTTCAGTCCTGACACACATCTTTCGCCTCTTCCACATTCAGACATCTTCGCATGCAAGCACGACGATTGTTAAGGCTCCTAACAAAACCTTAGGCAAAGTGTTCATTAATAGAATATATCGTTTAAAGAAACAAATAATAATAACATGTAAAAATATTAATGACAAAGTGGAAAGAAAATACTTAAAATGAATATACAAATATATAAAGATAAATATTATATAAAGTAAAAGCAAGTATATAACAAGCAGAAGCATAAGAAAAACATGATATACCTTATAGAAATTCAAAAACAAAAAAAGTAAAAATATAGGGTGAAAAGAGTGAAAGCTTTGAAAGTCACAATATAATAAAAAAATTACATAACAGTTAGTTCTCTCACTCAACCAACAATCAAATCAATTTTTTAAGTCCAATATCACAAATACTAGTAATCTTTCAATATACCTTTTAATATATGTTTGAATATTATACAGTTATTGGCAAAGACGTCAAGTTGCTCGTATCTGTTTGCTAGTCTAGGAAGCCTTAGCAGTGAGGAATTAAAGAAGTAGTTAGTAGCTGCAGTTTTCTCGTCATTCTAGTTACGTGAGATGGAACACGCAAGCAGATACGTTCTAGTAGTTGAGGACAGTCGATAGTACCATTTATTAATTTGTGTAAAAAGATAAAGTCCGTCACTATTCTTCTAGTCTCTAGTTTATCAAGAAAGCTTAAAGATCTCAGAATATTGTAATCAATGTTACTTGAAGGCATGTTAAGCTTATAATAGATAAATCTTAGAAACTTTTTTTGGACTTTCTCTATATTACTTCTTCAAATATAGCAAAATTATTATTTTGTGGTGACATAATTATAATTTATATAAATTAACTTTATAAACACCACTTATTTATTGAAAAAATTCAACATGTTTCGAAACCAATGGCTTCTTCGTCAGGATAACAAAAATAAAATTAAAATAAAATTTCAAATTTAAATTTTATTTTTGTTATCCTGACGAAGAAGCCATTGGTTTCGAAACATGTTGAATTTTTTCAATGAATAAGTGGTGTTTACAAAGTTAATTTATATAAATTCTCTATATTACTTATGTGAACTGTATAAATACTTATATACATACACAGGTTATCGTTTTCTCGATGTTTCAGAGTTTATTAATGGTAAATAAAATAGCACATTTAAAAAAAATAGATTGACAAAACGATTCAAATATTCGTAATGACGATCGGACGTTCATTACTCAAATAATACGACGTCATGAATTTAAATTTTAAAAAGGGGTCTTCGCGCGCTGATGGTCTCACAAGTTACGCCCCTGATTTTGACAGGGTGACCACGAGGGTGGGCTTCGGGACTGTCGCTGTGTTGGGATATTAATGTCGGGAACATCTGTTGTTTGTAAATGTATTAATTCTAACGCTTCTGCCCATTTAATTAGCATATACTTCCTAAAACGCAAGCACGACAGGGTCTACTTTTGCGTAATTGAATTTCGTCCTTAGAAATAATACGCCGACTGTTAACGGCGCATTAAAAATACATCATTTAAGAAATAGAAAAAAAAATAGTTTTGACGTTTTAACGCTCGTTCAAAAAATTCGTGAAATAATAATAACCTCAGAAAATATTAAGAATATTCTTAGGTTTTCACGGACACTCAGAATCTTCTGATTTGCGTCTTCTGGGGTGTTATGCCGTGTTTTTACGATCTTTCTGGCCGACGTTTAGTGAGCTCTTTGATTAATTAATGTTGATGGATTAATTAGTGAATTGATTCATGTATTGCCATCAAAAAAACGTTTGTGTGCAAAATTTCAGCTTGATTGGACATTAGAAAGCGGGTGAAATATCGATTATGCGATTCCGTCCCGACAAAGCAGGTGAAACTAATATAAGAGTGGTAAAATAAAAGCTTACCAGTATAGAACCGCTGTTTATTGATTTAATTTTTTCAAATTTGCCTTTTATATTTATTTTCACATTAGTTCTTAATTATTTATTCAACTCCAAATTTTAGTTTTCGGTGTACGATGTATCATTATGAAGGAACAATTGGCCCCGAAACGTGTTGATAATTCAACAAATGTTTATTTTATGCAAATTGTTTTCTTTTTATGAATATCAAAAATTACATTTCATTTATACCAGTGGAAACCTGTAATTGGCTTTTATGTTTCACATTCTTTATAATTACTTACAATTATTGTTAGCTGTTGGTTTTCCGAGTAAATATAAATAAAATATATATATATATATTCCTTCTTTCCCTCCGAACTAAACACATTATACATACACGCACTTCAAAACTTTCGCACATTATCATGAGAATAGCTAATAATTGCACTCATTTAAAAAAAATAGACTAACCAACTAACCATCACGCTGTTTCCCCGCAGGTGTAGGCAGAGCGGATAGATCGCCAAATTCTTCTATCCTGCCACACCACTTTTGCTTCGGCTACATCTATACATCTTCTAATGCAAGCTCTTGACAGGACTATCCTCCAATACTTGTAGTATCTTTCAATGCCAGGTCTTTTGCGGACGCCCTCTATTCCTATTGCCTTCAACATCCGCCTCATATATTTTCTTAACCATCCTTTCCTCACTCAAACATTCTATATTACCAAACCATCTCAGCACTCCTTTCTTTATTCTCTCTACCACACTACAGCCAGCATTATATTCACTTCTAATTTGTTCATTCCTAACTCTATCGACCAACGATTTTCCACACAAGCGCCTTAATGACCGCATTCAGTCTACATTAATTTCTATTCTGCCAATTCCAGGCTTCAATTCCATACATCAGAGTTGGCACTAGAACGCCATTATGTACCGCTAGTCTTGCTTCTTTTGACCATATTGGCATTCAGAGCACCATTTACTCTGTTACCCTTTCGATATCGTTCTCAGCCTTGCTGTCACTACTAAACATACTTCCCAAGTACACAAAATCATTCACCTGTTCTAAGCATTTGTTTTTTACAATTACATCACACTTAGTCTTTCTTTCTTATCTCTCGAACACCATCACTTTCGATTTTCTAACATTCATCACTCTGCATGCATACATCGGACATCCTGGATACGAGGCACTGAAGATTAGCTTCACTTTTGGCCACTAATACTGTGTAGTCTGCTAAAAAATTCTACGCTTCGGTTTTAACATAAATAATTAATACTCGTAACTCTACCAAGATAGTGGATTATTTATTCCATTAGGGTAGTTGCGTACACGGTAAGTGTCATTCAGAACATGTGTAACTTGAATGTTAATAATGCCTATTCATGATATCGTGCTAAAAAGTTATCATTTGCGACGTTGAATATTAAAATGGTGTCAAATCTCGAGATCGCCACGTTATTCGTATTAAATGACTTTTCGCAATGCTCCACCCTTCCATAAGGGTTGCACTACCGGTTTTTGGTTAAATGATTGACCGGTAAATATGCGTTACCGAATAATCGGTAAGTAAATTTCAAAGTACCGGTAATTTTGTACAGAATATTTCACTTTTTAATGTATCAAACAATAACAATTTTTCTTCTTCAAATATAGCAAATTTATTTTGTGGTAACATAATTATAATTGACATAAATTAACTTTGTTAAAACCACTTATTTATTGAAAAAAATCAATATGTTTCGAAGCCAGTGGCTTCTTCGTCAGGATAACAAAAATAATATTTAAAAATCGAAGTATAGATCAAAATATTAAAAAGTTATATATGGAATATGATAATATAAAGTACCTACTTAAAATGAAAATAAATTTAAAAGATAACTATTTGCAAAAAGGACCTGATTATTTATAACATTCAATTTACTATTTACACTCTTTCTTATTTCCAAAATTTCTAATTTATCAAATTGTGATTCTGTATAATTTGTATGTAAAATTTGTAAACCCTTGTTAATATCAAAAGAATGATCCATAGCCAAAAGATGGTTAAAAAATTCGGAATAATTATTACTATTTAAACACCTTAAGTGTTCCTTAACTCTAATTTCAAAATTTCTACAGGTTTTTTATATATAAAAATAATCACGTTTTTCCTATATAATAATAAATAAGTGGTTTTAAAAAAGTTAATTTATGTCTATTATAACATTTTTTAACTAGGTACGTTTTGTCACAATATTTGCGGATGGCAGAATGGTTGAGTGTTTTATTGAATGGTTAAGTTAACCTGAATTTCTCAGATTTTTTCCAGCTTATGCAATGCGCGCACGTGCGCTGGGGATTCGAGACATCACAAAATCACTAGTGAAGTGGCTATTCTATCATCATGCTTCAATGTTCTCATCGCACGCGTCTGATATTTTGGTGGTCTGTGTTTCCAGCCATTTGGGGTTAGTGACTTGGATACTCGTTTTCCATTTTACCCGATCTAGAAGCAGTTCTGACGCAAGTCGAGTTTAGTCATCCTCGGCAAATGCATATTCGGGATCTACCAGCCATAGACTTGTTCTTTCCGCTGTAAATTCCAAATCCAGAGGAGTCGCAAGTTTTTTCTACTATTAATACAACTTTCATATATAAATAATAAATAGATAAATTGCAGCAAAGCTTACGCTTCCGAGATGAAATAGACAGAGGATGTATGAGTATGTTTAGATTAGTCAGACAACATAAAGAAAATGAAAGATTCGCTGCTAAAACACAGAAGTCCACTATAACAAATGATCCTGTAGACTATTTTAATTGACATGCGTCAAAAGGCTTACTTCACTTACTTATGTAAAATAAAAATTTAAATGTTTTTTTTTCAATTTGTTGTTTTTTATTATAATATATAACATGCCCTAATTACATGTCTGCACTCAGTATTTCTTCCAAAACTTACTTAATATTTTTAAATATTAAAAAGTTTAACATGATGGCTTATTATTAAGTATTGTTATATTCTAGGTTAATGAACTGAAAATATGATTTTGATAAATACTTTTATACGGAAATTTTGCTTACCATGACACTATTTTTACTCCCTTTATATTAATTAACTCGTGGCGTCTGCTTACTTGCCGTCAACAAAAACTTTGAATCGTTTTTTGACCCTTTTCCCGTGATCCAATCGAGCTGAAACTTGGCAAGTAGACTCGTGGCGACGATCAAGAAGATCTATCAAATTTTCGTTAAAAAAAATTAATAATTATAGTATAATTTCGCATTTTTAGAAATTTTATTGTTTTTTTAAAATTGGAATCATTTGAAAAGTTTGATTACAACAACGGCGGCCCGATAACGTCGCGGAATATTTTCTAAATTTGAATTACTCCGTCGGTATGCATAATAGGTACTTCACTACGAATGTCGAAAATCTAAATTGACTGACAAATGTTTTTAGAATTTAATCTTCAAAGTATGAAGTGTCTTATCAAAGCTCAAAACATCTGACATTTTAGAAATATATTAAATTACTGTAAGTTTAGTGTTATGTAATATGTTTTAATTCGTCTTTAATTGTTGTTATATTTTACAAAGAAAGGGAGTATAATAAAAACTTGGTTTTTATGGGTTACTTTTATTATTATACTCGAGTGTCCGTTATTCCTAAAGCCTTCCTTACTATAAACCTACATTAAAAAAAGTTGTTCGATAACTTTGTAGAGATTTAGTTCACAATCATTATTTTTTTAACAGCTCGCTTAGTAAAAATTATAAAAGGACTCAAAATAAAACCCTTTGAAAATCTTAAGAGCGCCGACAAACTTATTTAACCGTTCAAAATCCAGTTAAACAAAACAATCCACCGCTCCCACTAGAAAAAAAAACTTGTCGAGTGCACCCTCGACGCGAACCCCCAAACATTTCAATTATCATAAACTACCGCCACCCATCGGCCACGCGCCGCATTTTAAAAATTATGTTTCGTTTTGTAAATCGAATGAAAAAACCCTCGGCCAATGGGAGAGCCGGAAATTGGACATGCGCCCTCTCGAAAAACAAAAGGCGCGCGCGGCACGCTTCTTCCGAAAAGTGACGTGTGGATAACCTCACTTTGTTTCGCCCTGCGCGGAGGAAAAATAGCGGATTTAATCATGAAATCTGTGGTCTAACAGTGAATAAAGATATTTTTATTTCTCTAATTTAACAATAACAACTTTTACATTTTCTTTTTCAAATATTTAATTACATTATTGTGTTGAAATTTTATTGTATAAATAATCTTCATTGTCTGCTCAGCTCTGTGAGGGTCATGCATTATTTATATCCAATGTAGAATCTAAATAAAAACAATTTATCAACATAAAAAATTAATCAATCAATTAAACAGGTTATTCACATTTTAAATAATCGCCTTTAGTTAGAAATATTGGTCAGGGTTGTTTCTTACCGATGCCTACCCATTTTAACCGTGTGTTGTGTTTATATAAGATTTTTCCTTGTACTGAAATATTTCCAGTTGCGTGTATTGTACATAGGGTTGCCACCATTTTTTTATGCAAATAAAGAACATTGGTTATTAAAGGTAGAAGAAAAATGTACATTATGTCAAAATAAAGTACGATTTATTTTACTTTTTTATTTTGCTTAAAAACATATTTTTCATTACTTATAGCAACTATTTTGCTTATACTAATTTGCTTAAAAACATATTTTTCATTACTTATAGCAACTATTAACAAATAATTATCACTACTAAACAACTACACAGCATGTTTGCAGTCTATATTATTTAAGTTAAAGTAAATAAGTCATTCATTTTTATCAGATTCAGAGCCGCTTTGTTTCTTTCGTCTCGCCATTTGCTATTCATCACAGAAAAAACTCTATAAAACCAATTAATAGTATTTTAACTGCACTCAATCCGCCTTACATAAAACAATCAATAAATTTTTACAATGACATTGACTATGTTGACATTTGAGGTTAGGTTGCATTAAAAAACGAGCGTTTATGGTGGCGACCGCCACAGGGTATATCGTCAATTATCGAACCTATTCGGCAAGTCATATGTCATCATCATAAGTCGATAAGTCATCGACCCCGGTAACTCTCTCGTTCCGTTTTACGCAAAAATTTCTACGATCAACTTTTTTTGTATGTTATAAGTAAAATGAATCCCAGAGAAATCAAATCATGTGAAATAAAGTATTTTCGCGTAGTTTATTGTTCTCATAAAATATAGAGTATAATTACCCTAAATAACGTACAATACTTTATAATAAAGTACGGGTGGCAACCCAAATTGTACAGTATTGGTATTATGAACATATCGACGGTCCCTACGTAAACTAAGATATCTACGAAAAGCATTTTTGCAGGAGAGCTGCTTTTTGTAGTTATCATGATGGCTTTCATCACTGTCATAGGTTTATCAGCCACGATGTTCTCCTTCCAAGGCCCCGACTTCCCTGTCTTTTCCTGCATTATGAGACGCAAGAAGGTGTATTCTAATTACTTATTTTTCTTTATTCATCCGAACCATATCACCTTTATTCTGTCACTCTGTCCATCCTACTTATTTTGTGCATTCTTCTATAAATCCACATCTTAAATGCTTCAAGTGACCTTATCAATTCTTTTATATGTGTCCATGCTTCCTTATAATATCGAAAAGACATCGTATGGTATCTGACCACTTGCATTCTTAATCCAGGATTCCCAAACATTTTCATTACTTGTCCAGCAGAAGTTTTAAAATCTCAATGTTACTTTGTAAAAGTATTATATCATCCGGATATCGCAAGATTAAGAATCTTCCCATTTATAACTCATTCGCAATAATTTACTCTATTGACATAACTACTGTCCCAATCAACTGGACTTAATCTCTTTTCGTGTTCCCTTCAGACGTACCCGACAATACGTGCTCTTCCATGTTCCGAGAAATAGAGCATCACATAACAAAATACATTTTTATATCGCGCATGCAAAGCTTTCAGTAATAATTGTATCGATATTGACCTCTTCAACATTGGTCTAACTGAATTTAAAAGAATGCTTTAGATTACATGTACTAAATAGAGTTTGACCATTCACTCACTACACCTAATCTTCTCTTCCTCCACCTCTATCCTGACTCCTACCTTCTCATCCTTTCTCACCCATTATTTAACTCATTTCTTGATATACTTTTTCTTTTTTCACATTCAATCGCTTACCATTATTCAGTCTTAACATTGTTTGATCCTTACTAATATTCACTAATTAATTAAAAATAATTAACTTAAAAATATATTTTCTAACTTTGTTCTTAAAATCTGTGAATCTTTTAATTGGTCTATGAAATGAACACTATGCTTTTACATTATATTTTTAAAAAACTGTTAAGATTCCTTAATAAATAAATAAATAACTCTCTTGTCGCTTTTAAATTTTCATGTCCCATCACGCGCATCACGTAGGTACTCGTCATGTCTTTAACATCACAACATGCAGAACTTATTCTAGACTGCGCTCTCCTATATCTAGAATGTGCCGAACCTACAATGGTCACCGATGTTGGTATATTTGCAGTTTCGTTAACAATATTTAAGAATCACAGTAACTAGATGCTATCTTTTTTATTTATGTTATTTTTTTTCAATTATTCTTTATCTGCCCAGTGTTTTTGTGAAATATGCCTGGATTCTGTCACTTATCATATCTTACATTACACAACTATACCATTTTTGTCCATTTTTCATTTGTTTTATTTCATAAAAAAAAAAAAAATTAACCAAAACATGTGAATATTCTTCTAGACAACCCACCGCAGCTTAAAAAAGTAACCCATAAAAAACAAGTTTTTACAATACTCCCTTTCTCATTTTTGGGTTTCGTGTCTACCATATGCGTCTGAACCTCCATACAACTTGTATGAAAAAAACCATCAAAAATTTGAAAAATCCAAAATTATACTATAATTATTATTACTTTTTAACGAAAATTTGATAGATCTTCTTGATCGTCGCCACGAGTCTGCTTGCAAAGTTTCAGCTCGATTGGATCACGGGAAAAGGGTCAAAAATCGATCCAAAGTTTTTTCGACAGCAAGCAAGCATGCAGACGCCACGAGTAAAGGGAGTAAAAATAAATATTTATCTATTCATGAATAAATAATTACATTAAATTTACCCATTCAATCCAAGCCTAATCATCTTGCCCCAGAAACGAAATTAAACGCTGATAGCCCGCCATCTGGCGCATCTAAATACACACTACCTGCAATTTGACATGTCGTCACAAAAATTGAGCTCCTCAATTAGCTCGAAAACGAATTACTCCTTAATTCATGATTCCTAGTAAATAATTAGCGGAGGAATAAAGTAACAGTAGTTCCCGGACCTATGTTTAGTAATAACTAATAACAGCGGTTCCCCAAATAATGTTTGTTTAATGATTTATGTAACCAGATTAGATAATGTCCGTCCCCTGGCCGACATGCCCGCGCGTCGCATTTAATTTGAATTAAACGTACCTGGCACGCGACCCCGAGTTTAGGAGATCTTATCTGCGTAGCCGACTTTTTATTACTTTATTAATTAGGGCCCATGACCCGTTGTCCCCCCAATTGTCGGCAGGAGAGTCGCCGCGCACGGCACCGATCCAACTTCCTGAGATAATGGCTTCGCTAAATAGGCGCGCGTACGAGTGGGTTATGACCGATGAATTTACTGAGACGCGTGTCCGTAATCAGGCCGTACAGTGGAGTGGTACGACTCAAATGGAACACTGTTTATAAATGTATATTTCAACTTTTTACACCTAACCTAACCTAACCTATTTTTTACGACTTTTTTTTTTTACATAATTGTGTTATTCATAGTTTTTCTCCATTTAAGAGCATTGCTCTTGTGCTCGGACAAGGAACTATGAATTTACATGTAATTACTTACATTTTATTATTTTATATTATATTATATATCTAGGATGTAGTAGTAGAGTGAACGTCTTTGACTTTGAAGGTAATGGTGTCTAGTTCAGTTCGTAGAGATGTTCTTTCAATTTGCTCTTCAATTGTTCTGTATCCTTTATCTTTTTCATTTCGATTTTTTTTTCATTTAAATTAAAATTCAATAATAATTCACTAACTAACTAACTAACTTACCATCACGCCATTTCCCCGTGGAGGTAGGCAGAGAGGATAGAGCGCCGTACTCTTCTGCCCTGACATACAACTTTCGCTTCGTCTACATTCATACATCTTCGCACGCAAGCTCGACGGTTGTTCAGGCCTCGAATAGGACCATCTTCCAGTATCTGGTTAACGTCTTCCGTGGTCGCCCTCTCTTTCTGGTGCCATCAATAATTCAAGTTTTCCTAATCATCTTTTGAAAACTAACCATTCTTTTGGTGGTTCGAGCCCCATTCCAGGACGCCGGTAAGCTAGTCCTATTCTCGTGGCACAAGCATTTAGCTTAGTTTGAAAATAGTAAGAATATCGAAGCCACACGAATTCCATGTTCACATCTCGTTTTCATTTTTTTTATTAATACAAAATACATGATAAATCAACATATTGCGAGACATAGTCTAACCTAAATTGTAAACATATATCACTTTCGTTTATGAATAAATAAATAAATAGCTTGTATGAGAAGGTTTACGAAAGTGTTCGAGGTAAAAGTGATATGTTAGGAGAGAAGAGTTTGTTGTTCTATCATTTCTGCCAACCCCTACGACGTGAGAGTATTTGTTTTTTAAATAGGGATGCGAACACAGAATACGTGTCGCATCAAATTTTTTACTATTTTCAAATTAGGCTAAACGCTTGTGCTATGAAAATAGAACTAATTTACTGCTGTCATGAAATGAGGCTCGAACTACCGGCCACTGAATCGCTACGCGAGGGTCATAACCACTACATCAAGCTACTCAAATGTATCCATAATATTCCTACGAAATAAGTTTATCTGAATTATTGTCATTTTGTTAGGAGAGTCTAAAACAATTGTTTGTTTTTTCTTTAAAAAAAAAATTTGTTAAGAATAACCATTAATTCAACTTAAATTAATTACTATACATTTTCTAAGTCTTTCGAACATTCTACATGAATTTAGAATCAACTGGACTATTCTCGAAGAATCCATAATCACCGAAAGCGTAGAGAAACTAGTCGACCATTCTTGAAGTAACGCGAACCTACATTGTATATATATACTTAAGCGATAATAGGCAGATGCGCGGTTCAGTTGTTAGACAAGCGACACATAGATGTTAATGATTTGGGAACCCGCGCGATACCAAAAACAGGTAATAGACAAGAGTAAAGCGAAATAGAAAAGTACCTTCCTACGTATTTGTGAAATATTCAAGTGCGTACTACAAAATTGTTGTGAATTAAAGAACGGTACTCCGATTAAATTCGTGTCCAGTATTATATCGATAATTAAATTCAAGTTTTTTAATTGCCTCGTTTCCGTGACAGTACTATTCAGGTTTTAATATACGTCTTAATATTACATCACATATATATTTGATATATTGTTAATGCTCTGTGATTGGTACATTTTTTTTACTTTCTATATTTATTTATTGACCTCTTATCTTTTCAGATTGAATTCTGCCGTCATGCGCCACTGGGACCTCAAACCATCGTTTCATATTCTATTAATTATATAAATGTAAGTATTTTTTAGTTTTTTTATGTTTTTCTACATCTACTACTTTTTATATTAGGGAAAACATTCTTGGCGACGAATATGTACCGAAAATGCCATCTTTAATCGCTTTCAAATAGTGTTTGACCTCGAACTGACTTATGATGCGATGGCTCTCCATCTCGCTTCTCCTACAACAGACACTAAATTAATAATAATAATAATAATAACTAAAATTCAGTAAACCAGTAAGTAAGCAATATGTATTTTTTAGTGATGCATATACTATGCATACTATTTTCAAACCTACCTAAACGCTTGTGCTAAGAAAATAGGAAACTTGGTGGTCTAATGGAATGAGTCTCGAAGACCACTGGATCATTTGGCAAGAGCCTTAACCACTCGACCAACAAGCACGCCATTTCTTATTCACATATATCATGCCATCTTGTGAGGAAAGGGCGTTTTATTACTACTAGGCATATTATGTGTATTATCTAGATTAACCAGATACTGGAAGATGGTCCTGTTAGAAGCCTCAACAACCGTCGAGCTTGCATGCGAAGATGTATGAATGTAGATAAGTGAAAGTTGTATATCAGGACAGAAGAGTATGGCACTCTATCCTCTCTGCCTATCCCCATGGGAAAACGGCGTGATGGTAAGTTATGTAGTTAGTTATCTGCGCCCGTGCACTAGCCGTTCGGAATGATCTGTATGAGGAAGTGTAAAAAATGTATTTTTGTTGCCAATCTTTCTTTACACTTGTACTCAAGTACTTTATGACAATATGCATAAAGTAAGTAAAATGGTTTATTTTTAGGGAATCGAATAACTCCAGTAGAAATGCGATGTTTTATGGGTTCACTAGCATATATTTTCGACTGTAAATATGGTTACAATGCCCAGTAATACGTATAAGAATTTTCTAGATACTTTGAAAATACTCAGCAGTTTTAAAGATGTGGCGAATTTTCGATAGTATTTTTTTTAGCGAAACCCTGGTTTTTTACCCTGATTTTGCTCGAGAGAGTACTCAACGGAAATGTGTTAATTTTATGTGTGGTTTGTAAAAAAAATGTACTTTGATCTACTTTGAAAATAGCTAAAATCGAAATGAGTATCAACTGTACATATATTAATAATGCTTCAGATAAACAAAATAAGTTTACTTCTTTAAAAAGAGCAAAATGATTTTGTAGTGACATTATTTATATAATTAATAAAAATGTACTTTTTATCACTTACATATTCAAAATATCGACATGTTTCAGGGCCATTGGTCCCTTGTTTAAATATGTTGATATTTTCAATACCATTATAAGTGGTGAAAAGAAAGTACATTTTTATTAATTATAAAAATAAGTTTCCTATGTCTTTTTAGCATCTACCAGCTATCCTAAAGGGGATCTATTGCCTTATCAAGGCCTTCTGGAATCTGGAACCCTTGAGTTTTATCATTTCGGTAACTGCAGCTTTTTGTAGTCCTCTCTTTGCTCTTCTCCATCTGACTTTCCCAGCTTTACCTGGGATGACCAATTTGATCGCTGAAAATATTCGTTGGGTAGATCTTTCTTCTGGTATTCTGATAAACATATTATGTATTTTTTATTTCTCAGCACTGGAATACTTAAGACGATTTTTAATTATTTTTTTTATATTACATACCATTACATACCTTCAACTATTTAATTAATTATCTAGTAGGCAATTTCTAGTATTTCGCGTACATTTTATTTTAAGTGCCATAATTTTTTTAAATATTGTATTCAACTATGTTTTATTAACACAGTGCATGTAAAATAATCTGTTACATGGATACCTTACATAAGACGGTCGATATAATCAAATTAATGTACGTTTCGTTTGAAACACGCTGTATACACATAGAAGTCATTGAGTTTCAAAATATCACATTTTTGGTTTTATTTTTCTTAGATTTGAGTGTCAAAATATTCTCTAAGCTCATTCCAACATTTTATTTTATTTTATTCGTTGATCTAACAGGGAGACATAATTGCTTGGTAGGACAAATACAGAAAAATAAGTTAAATGTCTCCCACAATTAATAATGACACGGATAGACATAATTATAGACAAATCAATTTGAAATGAATGACAGATCAAACAATTTTACAGTTTCTTTAAGTGATTGTTCCTAATTTAACTTTATCATATACATAAATGGGTTCGCAATATATATAATTCACATGGCCAGAGAGAAGGGGACAAGTTTCTAGTATCTGCCTTACCATATGACGATATATATAGTATTAAAAATATCCATTGAATTCAAAAGTTTATTATAATTTGAGCATATGCGTGGGATGGGAGATGATTTCCTATTATTGGTTTGATTAAATATTGGTTAACTATCTTATCAAGTATTTTAAGTTATTATTTATTTAAAATCAGCTTATTAACTTTATAAACCAGATGTGAATCTGTTTTCTTTAATATGCCAAAGAAATAGTTCATGGAGTTAGGTAGTTTTGATTTTCAACTACTTTCGTAGGTATATCTTTGCGGAGTCTGAAATAATATTTATTATATGTTAATGGGATGTCTTTTTTACTATTTTAGACGACAGGTTTTAAGTAAAAACACATTTTTCAATAATTATGAATATTTAATAATTAACCTATCACATATCAATAGATTATTTATCATTAGAAATAAATATTATTTACAATTTAAAGTTACGGTACTACGTAGATACATTAACAATTATCACATACAAGAAATATATTTCACATTATACAATGTAATAATAAATCAGATTACATTATTAGGTACTGATTATTTAATATAGGTTTCAAATTAATATTTATTTACAAATAATGAAATTCAATTCACTTTTATTGATGGCGTTCAATTTATTTTTAAAAACACACATTCCGATAAGTCGTTGGAGCAGTAGTCTTCCAGCAATAGAAATATCCCGGGTTCACGTCTCGATAGTAACTAATAGATAGATAGATATATTTGCTTTCTTTAAAACAAAAAAAATAAACAATCCCAAATTTATACGTTACTAGAAAAAAAATTGTATTATTTTTTATAATAAAAAAAGAGAAAAGTGTACATCTCATTCAGATGCGAGCCAAAGTTTTATCTGCGGTGTCGGACATCTATATTTGTTTTGCGCGCTAAATGAACTGTCAAATTAATATGGAGACATTAAATAAAAATAGAAAAAATATAATTTATAGTTAACAAAATTAAGTAAAATGAGTGAACGAAAATATAATTTTAACAATGTTTTATATGATTTTACATGAAAGTATGTTACAAGAACATAGTTAAAGGATGATTAATTAATTAGGATAAATTTTATAAGTCTCACAGAGAGGAAGCTATTTATATATGAGAAACGTGAATGGAAGTCACCGATTCCAACGTAAGAACTGTCTCTATCATAGACCATAGAAAAATAAGATTCTATGATTTCGAACGTGTATATAGAACTTTCAAAATTTTGATAATGTGTGGATGTTCTTACGGCAGAATTGGCGAACGTTGCATTGTGTAGAGTGATTACTTAAGCCAGCTCCCACGTGTTGTAAACCCTGAGCCATCGTATAAGGCTTCCTTCCGCGTTTCTCATATATAAATAGCCTCGTCTCTATGAAACTTCTAAAATTTATCCTAAATGAAAATATAATTAGTAGGTGTATTTTTAAATTAAATACTTGCGTGAGTAAAAAAATACCGTATGCGTCCGTGATAATCTTCAAAATGTTCTACTTGAGTGTAACTATTACACATTATACTTCGAATATTGTGTTAAATACTTTACCTATCGATTCTGTTACTCTAGAAACTCTGGTAGTATAAGGTACAATTAAACTCAAGTAGAGTAATAATATAGTTTCATACCAACCATTTTAAAAATTACTGTATGTTATTAATTTTGATTTTTTATATAATTTTCTGTAGGGTTTTGTTAGAATGTATTAACTATCCTTGGACCATAAGATATATGTACCCCAATTTTATGTATTTTTTTAAATAAAATGCATCTCTTGACTGAAAAATACGGTTTATTTCTTAATATTTCAACTAAAGATTTTCTGTGTCAACTTGAATATTTTGGATGGATAAATCATTAAGATAAATCATTTGAGAAAATAATATTTTCTTCAAAAATACAACAAATAATTCAATTCAATTTAATAATAATAAATTCAGCTAAAAATGTGATAACGCTTTTAATCCCTCTTTTAGATCCCGTCATAATAGTATAATATATTCAAAGCCCAAACAAAATTGAAAATCTACAAAATTAACTATGACAGCTGTAATAGGATTAGATGCTAATTGGTTTATTTTAACTAAATTTAGTGCGTACTTTGTGAGAAATTAAATTAGTTTCAAAATAATATTCACACAATCATGATTAAATAATTATTGTATAGAACCAAAAATTATATTTTATTTTAAGTGTATTTTGTGTAGATTGCTGTAAAGATAAAAAATCACCTCAAAGTTCTAAAAATAAAATGATTCAGAATCTTCAATACAGGAATTTAAACCGTAATTTTGACAGCCATAGGGCCGATTGTTTCATGCTGGATTAAAGTAAAAGTTCATTTAAAGCAAAGGTTTTTGCGTTCTCCACCAATCAAACGATCCATTTCCGTAAAAATCTATGCTTTAAACGAACTTTTATTTTAATCCAACTTGTAATAACCGAGCCTTAGTAGTGTCTCCCCTAGTCCAATGGGCATAGCTCTGGCTTCTCATATCCAGGATTCCAGATTCGATCCCCAGTGACGTCTCACATAATACTTTGTGATATTTTCAAGCCTGGGTGTTTTTGTGATATTTTTCAATTAAGAGTTTTTAAAGAAATAGGATATCCTTCTATAAGACTTTTCTGGCTAAGTTTTCAAATCACATTGCTGTGACCGATTCACTTTTTCATTTCTTCGGTTAATATTATTTTAATATAGGATAATATTTTGTTATGTGCTTTTGAGTTTTAAAAAATGAATTAATAAATCCTTATTTAAAAGGGTCTCATCTATCATTTTTGTCAACATGACTGTAGGTCAACATCAGGTATCCTAAAGAGATTCAATTCAGTAAAAAAAATTATTCATTTACACAATTAGTATTTTGCAAAAACATGATAATATGTAAAATTTCGTAATTAAAAAATAATCAATTTTTTGTAAAAAAAAATTTTTTATTCGGCTCTATCTAAACGTCTCAAAAATATCTACAGAGAAATGTTCCAATTTTAACGATGAGCAAACTATTATTTTCACCGGTTATTTATGGAACCTAATGTTATTTGAAACTTGTATCTGACTGTGCCGCAGATTGGTAACTGAGATATAACTGCTAACTGGTACCTATGATAAGCCTGTCGAATTGCGAAAAATAAGTTACCCGTAATTTATACAATCAGTATAGAGGAACCCGCCACACACCCAGGCCCGTTTTATTAGCAATAGCTCCCATATCAGCCCTAAACTCTCGCCACCCAATTCGACATTTTTTTAATGGTAAAGTGGTCATCATCCTCTCGCTACTTAAACTCGTATGAGTGTAAGCGGCGTGGGTAGGCGTCCACACAAAACCGCTTCACTGTCAACAATGTATATGTATAGTGAGGAAATACAAACGAAAACAAATAATAGTCGTATGAAAATGAGGTGAAGACAAAGCCATGTTTATATGAAATGAAAATGAGCACAAAATTGCACCGTAGAGACAGTTAAACAAATTACAATAGTCATTCCCCTGAGGGAAAAATAAAAAGAAAGTTTTGTAACACAAACGAACAGAAAAGAATTTTGATACATATATCAAATAACGGTTATTGTGTAACCGGTTAAAATACCATCACTATCCACTGTGTGGTCACCCACGGAATTCTATAACGCTTAACATACAGATGACTACCGACAACCAAATAAGATGTTCATCATTCAGCCAATTCTTTTTATCTGTACATTATAGATTAATTTTATCGGTAACATTATCTAACAGTACTTTTTCTAAAAACACACCAATCATTTGCACTTAGCACGAACGTACATTTATTCTTAAAATGTAGATTTTTAGATTCACATATTTCCATTGTATTAGAGGCGTAACCTAAACACTTGATAATACGTACACTGATACTTTATAATACAAACATATATAATTTAAATATTTTATTTACATATTGTTTTCAAAAATTCTACGAAGCACGAGGAATGTCTAAAATTTCAGCTAAGTTTGTGATATAAATACGATAATTAACTATGAAATATAAATATGTACAAAAATCCAACACTTACCGATAAAATTGTGTATCTGTTAAACGATTGAAGAATTTTCATTAATGTGATTTTGTGAAATGCTTTCACTTTCCTTTATATTTATGCGATTTGATTTTGAAGCAGGAAAATTATTTTATTATGAATGTGATCCAAAATGTTAAAAGGTTCAAAATTTGTGAGAGATATACCTTTTGTACACATTTGAACAGTATATAAAGTACTTCTGTCTTTAATCAGTGATCAACTTAGGTGAATTTATTTCTTCTCCAATCGTTAAACCTGATACTAACAATATCCTTGATAATATAACCTCAAAGTGTTGTGAATGTTGGACTAGACTAGACCAGAGAGGGGAGCTCTAGAGGTTACAGGACTGGGTGGCAGGTTCGGAGGTGGCTGTTGCATGAAGAGCCCTGCAGGAGGTCCCGAGCTACCGTCAAAGTGGTGATGGAGCCCCAAGGCGGGGTGGTGGTGCAGCGGCGATCCCAGAGGACCCAGCCCCTGGGGGTTCCCAGCGTTCTCGTGGTACAGGATCGGCACCCTCACGAGCCTCTGCGCCGCGTGCGCCATGTTCGCAGCTTCGAGCTCTGCAGCTAGCTGTCTTTTCCACTTGTTTCTCCTGTTCTGGAACCAGATCTTAACCTGCGTTTCGGTCAGGTGTAGACTCGCTGCGAGTCCAGCTCGCTCTGAGCTGCTCAGGTACCGTTTCATGTCAAACGTCGACTCTAATTGGAACACCTGAGATCTTGAGAATACAGTTCTGGTCTTTTTCTTTCTTTTGTTCATGTTGTTTTGGCCGTTCGGAGACATGTTGTTGGTCGATCGCTTGTCCGAGTCTTTGAGACTGTCGAAGTCGTCGCTTTCGTCAACGTCGCCGTCTGATTCCACGATCATGTCGTCGTTGCTCTGGTTGAGGTTCGATGAGGAGCCAAAGTTCTGGGACTGGTAGCTGGAGGGCGGGTCTCTGTGCGGGGTCGGACTCTTAGGACGGAATCTCTGCAGATACGAGTCGGTGTCGAGGTACGCTGGGTGAGAGTGGGGCTGCGGCCTCGGCTGGTGGCCCAGGGGTTGTGGGGAATTTGGAGGCCGGGGGGAGCGACTTCGACTTCGTGGGGAGACGTTTCTCTGGGGAGCCGGCGATCCTGGAGGAGATCCTTCTTCGTTGGTTGTGCTGGAGCCATCTGTAACAATAAAAAATAATTACATATTATCATCTATTTTAGATCAATCCTTGCAATCAATAGGTTAAATCTTGTTTAGTAAAGAATAAGTCATTATTGAAATTATTGTACATTTTTATATTAGATTTTAAATGTGCCCAATGTTTAATTTTTGCAATATTTAAATTGATTTTAATCATGAGAACATTTAAGCAAGAGTAGCTTGTTGGTGTAGTGTATTTTTTCATAGTGTTTCATAGTGTATTTTCATAGCACAAACGATTAGCTTAGTTTGAAAATAGTAAGAATATTGATGCGACTCGTATTCCGTATTTGCATGTCTATTTTTTTTTTAAAAAGGCTTAATTCTCATAAAAATAATTTGAAATTAAAACTGAAAGTAAATATAGATTTATAAACATTAATTTAAATTATCATCATTAAAAATCTCGGGCGCATGCAGTGAGAACATTGAAACATGACTTTTAAGCAGACATATATTTTGGAAAAAAATATCGAATAATCGAAGAATTATTATTATTATTATTATTATTATATTAAAATCTGAATAATGTGATAATAATTGTATAGAATTATTACGAGGTATATCTTTTGATTCGAGTTTATTTTTTTTTAATATATGCTGGCGTAAATGTCATGCTTATGTTATGCAATGTTATCATTGCCCGCCCCTGAATAATCTCTGAAGTTAACGCTGATTCCATCTAATCAATATTTAAATAAATCATTATTTAAATTCTAAATTCAAAAACATCTTTAAACATAATGCACAATCTCAGCATCTAAAAAACTAACACATAAATACCAAATTTTTATTATACTCCCTTTCGCATTGAATCAGGTTTCGTGCCTACTGCACGCGTCGAGGTCATTACCAATTTGTATTGATTCCAATTTGAAAAAACCATTAAAACTTCGGAAAAACCCAAAATTATGCTATTATTTTATAAAAGAATTAAACGAAAATTTGTTAGATCATTTTTATCGTCGCCACGAGTCTGCCTGCAAAGTTTCAGCTCGATTGGATCACGGGAAAGGGGTTTAAAATCGATCCAAAGTTTTTCCAAACAAACAAACCGCAGACGCTACGACGAGTAATAAAAGCTCAGTAGCTAACAAATTTAAATATCCATTGTCTAAAAGAGGTTTTATTTAAATACACAAGTGTCCGCACACTTGCTGGCCGCTTTAGTGGGCCAACAGCCTTCCGCGCTAATAGGCTTCTATAAAATGAAACTAATCACGACAAATAAAACTCTCGTACGTAATCGATAATCCGATGCCAATTACAGCAAGTATATGGAACAAAAGAGTCGTATTACAATGTAACATGTAGGCTTCGATCGACCCCCGCCATTTACCTCACGCGAGTAGGTTCCTTCTTGTGTGAGTGTTGTGTACACGTGCGGGGCATAAAAGCAAAAGCAGTAATATCTAAAACTATATATCTCATCCAAAACCATGTTTCCTATCAATTTATAGACTATGTTTCCTATAAAATCTCGAATTGAGTACATTATAAATGAGTAATCCTAGATAATTGCATTCAATTAGATTTATATACATAGACTTAGTCTGTATAAGTAATAGACGTAGAACAAAGGGACAAATAAAGATAACGACTTTAAAAACCACCATGGCACAACATCAGGAATAATCCAAGACTATGGTCCCGTTGTTCATACAATGAAAATAAGTATTTCACTATATAATTTAATGTCCTGTTAATTTAATCTAACTAAAATAATCGTAATCTAAATTAAACAAACCAAACCTAATAACCTAACCTAACCGAACCTAATAACCTAACCTAATATATTGCCTATGAAATGACAAAATATGCAGTGCATTTTTCGAAACTTTAAAGTGTAATATCTTATTTAATACTTACTTTTTAAACGTAAATTATCATTCATTTTGTTATTAGCACATTCAATAATATAGTGAAATAATCATTTTCGTTGTATATGCAATGGGACCATTATCTTGGATTTAGCCGAAAAATGTCAAATCCTTGATTTTGGGCAATAATGTATGTAATATTGCCCACATCTCTCAAATGTTTTCTGTATAAAAAAAAATTACTACTTCTAAATGGCTTCTGCTTTGTACTTTAATTTGGCTTGTAAATACTCCTCCCATAAGCTCGAGTTTTGGCTCATATTATGGGGGGTATAATGTCTTTAAAATGTTATAACAGAATTAACTTGTTATAAAAAAAAACATTATTATGTATCTACTGTATAAATAAATAGAAATAAAATTTAACTTAATGTTGCATGTGGCGTTTGTTTTAAGCTCAAAAATACAATTCTGTCATCATAATGGTTTTTCCTACATATTAATTTTATACTAAATCCTATCAAGAAACCATTTATAAAAAAGACATTTTATAATATAATAATACAATATTTACTAGCTGTAGGTACTGATAAATCACGGAGGAGACGTAAATTAATGGTTCGTGTCTTAGATGAGCCCTGCTCTTACTATGTGGAATTTATTATATTTTTGACGGGCTATGGAGGAGCGGTGGTGGCTATGTCATTTAGTTGTCGCATTGCAGTCCGCGCGTCCGAGGTTCGAGTCTTTCTCCAGCCGTGAATTCGAACGAAATTATTATACGCTGCTTCCCGCTACAACGCGTACGCTGTGCGTGCGCATCTTCCCTTACGTTAAAAAAAATTACCCTCAACGCGCCACAAGAAGATAAACTTCAAAAATATCAACTTACAAATCTGTACAGTCTTTATTTGTGTCTATTATGTGTTCAACACTACATCAGGATACAGGTAGTTGAAAAGAAATAATTTATATTTTATAAATAAATTATTACAACGCACACTGTACAATTCTTCGTACTTTGCAGGGTGAAACTAATTCCATTATTTATTAATTTTGGGAGACATTTTTAAAAAGTGTAATTGTAATTGTTTAAAAATGTAATGCAAATAAATATAAATATAATAAAATATAAGTACAGATCAAAATCAAACAGTAACTTACAGGTTTTCACGGCGTAATTGCACAAGCAGTCTATCGGCAATAGAGAGTGAATCTATGATTCGTCTAGAAAAATCGCAACCTTCCAAATAATATACAAAATTTTATTTTCCTGTATAAAAAAAATGATTTTTTTAATAAAAAATTTCGTTCCTTTCTAATTATCAGTCTAGTATGCCTACTAGTTGAATACTCTAAATCGCCTAGAGGCGTTCGAAATGTGGATACGTCGTAAAATGTTAAAGATATCCTGGACTGACATGACTAGTAATATTGAAGTTTTACTTAGAGCAACAAATAGACAGTTACTCAACATAGTAAAGCTCCGTAAAATTTCATACTTTGGTCATATAATGAGAGGCGAAAAGCACTCCATTCTTCAGCTCATCATGAAGGGGAAGATTGAGGGTCGCAGAGGGGTCGGAAGGAGGCGGCATTCCTGGCTTGGAAAGATCCGAGAGTGGTCCGGGATAAGAAGCGTGGAAGAGCTGTTCCGCACTGCCCTGGACAGGGAAACTTTCTCCCAGGTGATCGGGAAGATCCGACAAGGCAATGAAGAAGAAGAAGAAGTATGCCTGAGTAGATACTAAATTATTTTATTTAAAAACTCAACTTATTTTATTCATAAGCAAAATATTCTTGTGGAATGATGCATAACGGAAAAATCGGAGAATTGAAAGAAAAACAAGTCAAAAAAAAGTAATCCATAAAAACCAAGTTTTTATTATACTCCCTTTCTTTGTAAAATATAACAACAATTAAAGACGAATTAAAACATATAACATAACACTAACCTTACAGTAATTTAATATATTTCTAAACTGTTAGATGTTTTGAGCTTTGATAAGACACTTTATGCTTTAAAGATTAAATTCTATAAACATTTGTCAGTCAATTTAGATTTTCGACATTCGTAGTGAAGTACCTATTATGCATACCGACGGAGTAATTCAAATTTAGAAAATATTCCGCGACGTTATCGGGCCGCCGTAATCAAACTTTTCTAATGATTCCAATTTGAAAAAAACAATAAAATTTCTAAAAATCCGAAATCATACAATAATTTATTTTTTTTAACGAAAATTCGATAGATCTTCTTTATCGTCACCACAAGTCTACTTGCCAAGTTTCAGCTCGATTGGATCACGGGAAAAGGGTCAAAAATCGATCCAAAGTTTTTGTTGACGGCAAGCAAGCAGACGCCAGGAGTTAATTTATTTATTTATTTATTTATTTATTTATTTAACGCCCTTATGGGCTTTTACAAATATACAGAATAATTTTTTTTTTAAATAACATAAGACAGTTAAAATAATAATACAGTTAAAAGTTACAATAATAATAGTTAAAAGGTAATAATAATAATACAGAAAAACATGAGACAGATAAAATAATAATACAGTTAAAGGTACAAATAATAATAGTTAAAGGTAAAATAATAATACAGAAAAATTTATTGTCCATTTCCATTTTGTTGAGATGTAAACAATTGTAGCAGCTTTGTCCTATACACAGTTATACTATCAGCAAAAATGTCAGCCGCCTCTGCATGCTCATTCCCTAATGAGTGTAATCTAGGAATTACAGAGTTTGCTAATGCATTAGTTCTGACATTTCCACTATAATAGAATAATGCACTGTGTCTTGATGACCTCGATGGGGCATATAAGTCAATCAAATAATATAAAGGGAGTAACAATATTTGTTTTCGTGCTTCCGTGTAGCATTCGAATTGAGAATTCTCGGCCGGATTTCCAACCCCGTAAAGTTTTCCCACCCCCTAATATGACAAGCTACAGACAGGCTTTAGTGTTCGGCCCACGCACGCACGGCCATGACGAGGTGACGGAGGTTGTACGGCTTCCGTTTTACTTTTCACTTATGTGTCATTGAACACAACCGTGTTAATTATGCCTCTAAATCATAACATCAACAACCTCCGTGTACACGGTGCACCTTGGCTTACATACCGCGAGCGAAGAGTATGAAAAAGGTAAAGATCGTTGAGACTTTAAGAAACGCTTGTTAATATTATTAATAACCAAATTAATTAATCAATTAGAAAGCCATACAGAAAAATCTAATTCACGAAAGATATTAGGTTACTATTGGGATTCGAACCCAGGTCACCTCCTTTCCGGGGCCGGTGCTCTGACCACTAAGCTATAGCAACCCTCTATGTTTCCGTGAATATATGTAGTTCTTATTTTTATTAATTGATTAATTTTTATTTTTATCCATAGAGCAATCCACTTTTTTGATACGGTAGCGGTGGCATTGCAAAGTAATTTCAACTAGCGTATCAAAAAAGTGGATTGCTCTATGGATAAAAATAAAAATTAATCAATTAATAAAAATAAGAACTACATATATTCACGGAAACATAGAGGGTTGCTATAGCTTAGTGGTCAGAGCACCGGCCCCGGAAAGGAGGTGACCTGGGTTCGAATCCCAGTAGTAGCCTAATATTTTTTCGTGAATTAGATTTTCTGTATGTCTTTCTAATTGATTAATTAATTTGGTTATTAAATATTTCACAGAACTTTGTTCTGAAAAATTACAACTTCACAAATATGAATGTGTTCTTGAATATATATAATATTATTAGTCAATTCAAAGAAAGGGATACAAAAATGCTCATACAAAAAATATGCAACACTTTCTACTTATAGGTATGAAGGATTTTTGAACAGAATATTGTTTTAAAATGTCATAGCTACAACAGTTTTATATGATTTTTATTTATGTATAGTATACTGTGATATTCCATGTGTGGGGTTTAAAAAATAGGCAGCAATATTTAAAAAAAAAAATTAAACGAGGATTTTAATTATTGATGTACTGAATTCGAGATTTCATCTGAAATATAGCCCATAAATTTATAGGAAACATAATTTTGGAAGGGATAGATGCATTAAATCTACAATATAGTACATTTTAAATTAGTAATCCTCGGTGACTGCATTCAAAATATTTTTTAAATATTTTGAACATTGCTGCCTTTGCTTTTATACCACACATACAATTTATCATTAAATGTGTATTCTGTACTTTGTTAAAACTTGCTAATGAATAACTCGTTCCTAAATTGTATTTATTGATTTTCAACAGTCTCTATTTTGTTCTGAATATTATTTACAATTTATTTTATCATTAAGGCATTATTTAATATTAATTTATCATAAAAAGTGTATTGCAAATTGTGTAAAAACTAATTAATCTGGAACTCATTCCTAAATAATTGCATTAATTGATTTGCGTTAGTCTTTATTTTGTTTTGAATAGTATTTATAATTTTTTTTATCATTTTTATCATTTATTATTAATTTATCATAATAAGTGTATTGTGTAATTATATCATATAAGGGCAATCGATGCGACAAAGTTGAAAAGGCGGGCGATGGACCGGATGGACTGGCGAAAAATTTTAGAGGAGGCCTTGGCTCACATTGGCTGTAGCGTCAATGATGATGATGGTGATGATTCACTTCTTCATCTTCTTCTTTCATTACAACTTTGATATGTATTCACAGATCAGTCCTGGTCTTGTGACGAGGACGTCCAGCTCTCTCTCCATCTCTTTGGTGGTCTCCCTGGCGGTCGGCGCCCCTCTGGAATCCCGCGCATCACGGCTCTGAGAAGTCTTGTCTGGTCTATTCTCTCGCCTGCTCTATCGTACAATATCTTGTATGTCGCAGGTTCTGCTGATTCCGCATCTACTCTGTCTCTGAGGGTCTTGCCTGCAATGGGTCTTAGGGTCTACATCTCGGTAGTTCTGATAAGGTGTTTAGTTCACCATGTCTTGAAACGATTATCAGAAATCTGTCACACGAATCGTTCAAAAGATGTGGGTCAGAAAGAGAAGTCCCCCGCTGAATAATAAATCCGCCTGCCTTCCGGTCATTTGTGAGGATGTCCGGCTTCCTGTGGGGGGGGACAATCAATTAATTAGCTGCTGTTCCTGGCCGGCCCTTTGAAGTCAAGATCCGCCACGCGCCGGTCTCTGGTCTCCTAATCCTGATCGAATTTCGTCCGCGGGCTTCTTCCTAATGCGACTTTGACATTTCGGCGCAAATTGTTTCGCGGTGATGGTGGACTCGGAGGTGGTAAATATTATATTTTTGCCTCAAGGTTGACCCACGTGTAGTGCTGTAGTACATTTAGTGTTTTACGTTATCCGACATAGGCAACATTGTGGATAGAAGGTCACATGCTCTTAACTGGCGTGCAATCAAGAAACAATCTGTAATACTGTAGGTACTTTTTTTACTCCCTTTCTTTTAACTCGTGGCTTTTAACTTTCGTTTAACTTTCTGATTGCTTGCTTGTCTGACGAAAAAACTTTTAATCGATTTTTAACCCTTTTCCCGTCATCCAATCAAGCTGAAACTTTGCAAGCAGACTCGTGACGACGATCAAGAAGATCTGTCAAATTTTCGTTAAAAAAAATAATAATTATAGTATAATTTTGGATTTTTTAAGTTTTTAATGGTTTTTTCATACAACTCAGTAAGTTGTATGAAAATACTCCGACGCATCTGGTAGACACGAAACCCGAAAATGAGAAAGGGAGTATTTTAAAAACTTTGTTTTTATGGGTTATTTCATATTTAATTATGAATAAAATATTATTTTTCCAATTAAGATAAATCATAATTGTGCCACAGAGACGAAGCATGATTAGGCATCCACAGGACTTTCGACCTGTCTTGGCTGGCTTATATGAATATAACGTAATGTAAAGTTCAACGATTTTACTCAAGAATAACCACACATCAATAAAAAAAAATTGTATATATTATATTATATATTATTATATAACTCATTTTAGATATTTGATACAACTACGCTATCGCCATTTATGATTGAAAATTAATCATCCCATGAAATAGTATATATAGATGTAAATAAAACTTCTGTATTTTTTGACTAGAGTGAATCGATATTCTTTTAAATGAAATTAAATGTCTCGTAATATTAGTATTACATTTACCATCAAAGTAGCTACAACCCGTCAAAAATGACTCAATTTTTATTTTTGAATTTCAGTCTAAGTTTATTATTGATATATTAAGAACAGTTATTTTTATTTTCCAGCGGTATAAAAAATACTAATTAAAATTTAACATTCACAAAAAATACAATTATCGCGAAATCGTAGCATGTTCATTTTTGCGTTTAAATATTGCCATCTGGTAGCGTTGTTTACGGACATTGTTACAAAGAGAAATTTGTATTTTGATAATTATCCATAGTTTAATATGTCCTAATTTTTTGTTAGATGAATACTTAATTTTGCTGTTTATATATTATGTTTTCCAAAATATACGTTAACGTACAATTCGTGTTTCACTGTACTAACTGCACGCGCCTGTGAAATGGACACCCTTGAAAAAATATATCAATTATTGGATATGAAGTCAGGTGAGATTGAGAAAAATTGAAAATTTTATTATTATAATCTAAGTATTTCAGAATTCGGATTCTCCGTACCTAGATTTGTTAGGAATGTTTTTAAAATGTTATTCATTACTCCCTTTCTTTTAACTCGTAGCGTCTGCTTGTCTGCTTATCTGAGTCGGCTTGTCTGCCCAAAAAACTTTGGATCGATTTTCAACCCTTTTCCCGTGATCCAATCGAGTCGAAACTTTGCAGGCAGTCTCGTGGCGACGATAAAAATGATCTCAAAAATTTTCGTTTAAAAAATTTAATAATTATAGTATAATTTTGGATTTTTATCGAAATTTTAACGATTTATATATTGTTTAATATATAAATCGTTAAAATTTGGACGCGTGGAGTAGGCGCAAAACTTGTTTCAATGAGAAAGAGAGTAAAATAAAAACTTGTTTTTTATAGGTCACTTTTTTTCTATACCTCGGTTTATAATTCAGTAAATTTATTTTAATTTCTGGGACATTTTAGCTTTAATTTTTTCAATAAAAAATTTCAAATATATTCAACAAGCCAATTTTACTAAAATAGTCCTAAAATGACTAAGGTGTTATAAAACCGAAAATAGTTGAGCAATAGTATTTTCCCTTCGATAGATTTACTCAGCTTAAGTATGCTCCGTGGAAAGCGTTTACAACAAATCGTCATTTAACTCGAGTCTAATGTAACCTGATCAAGGCAGCGGAGGCCAGGAGTGGGAAACGCAGGTCTGGACTTTTCTAGGGTAGTTTTCCAGAAGCCTTAACTAACCAAAATTACGTCAACGTTTTATAGTGGAAACTAGTGATGCGACGAATAATACTTTCACGAATACGAATACGAATATCAAGTCTACTATTTGACGAATACGAATATGAATAATACAACAAGGTTATAAATTATAAACCACTATTCTTTTTCTTCCATCTCTAAAAGATTTAATAATTAAAATTTACCACAGGCAAATTTTTGCTCAAAAAGCACAACATTTCTTTTATTCGTTGGTACATGCACAGCGGTCAAAAATAAATATCACTTTTTAATTATTATTTAATTATTAATTAATAAATTAATCTATAAGCAAAGTTCGCTTGCGAAGTATATAATTGCATACAAAATCACTTAGATACGAAACTAGCGCCATGTTTTGGTGAGTTCATTAACTGACTTCCCATGTAAAACTTTTACAAATTAATTATAAAGGATTGATTGATTAATGGATTAATCTGATAATTAATTGATTCATGTATACAAACAGATTAAGCTAATCTAAGCGTGGTGAAATATTATATCTCTTATCATATATGCGCAGCAAGTACAATATAATAGATATAATGGTTATAATAATTTTGTTGTATTTTAAGTATAATTATTATGATTAATTGCAGCTAATACTTGAATTCTTGACACAAAAAGTCCAACAATACAAACAAAACTGAGGTACGGTTAAAGTTTGATTGTTTTGATTAATCTAAATTGTTCCCATTTATTCCCAATCAAGGATGATGCTCCTGAGACAAAGGTCTGAGAAAAATTATAAAAATATTTAGATTCATCCGACAAGGACAAGAAAAGAATATATCTGTTATTCTTTTGTCCTAAAAAGACAGTCTTGATAAAAAGGAGAGATGTGATAGAACAAAGTATGTAAAAGAACAAAGTACACAGAGAAATGATACTCTTCTTACTAATATATTTGAATTTATTTAAAAAGTAATTGGCTTCGTATTCTACTATTAAGTGTCGGTTAAAAAATAGCGCCTCCAGAATACCGTGATGTGACAAAATCTATGACAAATGTCTAAAGGGACCTGATTATCGATAGCTGGACTTTTTAATGTCAACTGTGAAAGTATAATGAAGTATACCTGTATATTGAAATGCAATTTGGTCATTTACAAGACAAAACTGCACATCCATATTCAAACGTATTTTTAAATTTCCAAGACAAAATATCATAACCAAGCGTATTTATTGTAATTGTAATTGTATTGTAATTGCATATCAGTATTTTAAGATTTCCAAGACAAAACAGCACATCCGTATCCAAACATATTTTAAGATTTCCAAGACAAAACAGCATATTCAAGCGTATTTATTGTAATTGTAATTGTATTGTAATTGCATATCAGTATTTTAAGATTTCCAAGACAAAACAGCACATCCGTATCCAAACATATTTTAAGATTTCCAAGACAAAACAGCATATTCAAGCGTATTTATTGTAATTGTAATTGTATTGTAATTGCATATCAGTATTTTAAGATTTCCAAGATAAAACAGCACATCCATATCCAAACGTATTTTAAGATCCAAGACAAAACAGCATATCCAAGCATATTTATTGTAATTGTTTTTTACAACTGTCTAGCGATATAATTCTTTGAACGTAAATGGATTTTGAGGCCTTGCGTAAGCAGTGCTTGTAAGGGGAAACTAGAAGCCCTTCAAGCGGGCACAGATAGCCCTCGACATTCACGAATATTTCCGAACACTCCCGAACATAAATAGTACAATAACAAATTTACTAAGCACAAGTATCCTGCCTTATATGCCCACTCAAACGGAATTGGGTTATTTTATTGTTTGACCGGAAAGCTATGGAGTTCTAGTGCCAACACTGATGTATGGCGAGTGAATTCTGGAGCTGGCAAAAAAGGGGGATAAGGTCACTTCGGCGTATGTGTGGCTATTTTTGATTGAACAAATTAGTGGGAGTGAATGAAGAGAGAATGGTAAAAAAGACCAGGTTAACTAGATACTGAAAGATGGTCCTGTTAGGAGCTTTTGATTTTATTCACTGTTAAAAATATTTTTTCCCTTTTTTAGTACTTTTTTTATAAAAGCATGTTTTATGTTGTTGTTTGTTTTCTATGTTTCAGCCTTCATTTTTTTAAATGTTTTATATTTTTTTGTCTTCTTCATAGTGAATTCTATTTTCAAAACTCAAACCTCACTTTTAATACAATACAAATCGACAAACGTCACCGGCATTGTCCGATAAATTGACGCATCAGCATTTTAACTACACCTCTGATGTATGGAAGTGAAGCCTGGAATTGGCAAAAAAGGAATGAAAGTAGACTGAATGCGGTGGAGATGCGATCATTAAGGCGCTCGTGTGGAAAATCTTTGATCGATAGAGTGAGGAATGAACAAATTAAACGTGAATGTAATGCTGGTTGTAGTGTGGTAGACAGAATAAAGAAAAGAGTGCTGAGATGGTTTGGTCGTGTAGAACGTATGAGCGAGGAAGGGATGGTTAAGAAAGTATAGGGGACGAGCGCTGAAGGCTGAATAGGAATAGAGGGCGTCCGCGAAAGACCTGGCATGATCAAATACTATAAACATTGGAGGATGGCCCTGTTGAAAGCCTCAACAACCGTAGAGCTTGCATGAAAAGATGTATTAATGTAGCCGAACCAAAAGTGGTGTGCCAAGATATAAGAATATGGCGTTCTATCCTCTCTGCCAACCCCTGCGGGGAAACGGCATGATGTTATAACGGCATAGTTAGTTAGTTTTAAAAATATATTTTTAAAATTTTTAAATTGATTTTGTGAAACTAATGAACGGTTAATACGCTTTATAGTGCCAACTCAGCTAGAAATGTATTCGCATTTGTAAAAATCATAATCGTCAAATGCTTATTAAGTTTGCAAAAATATGTCGTTCTTCTGTACAGGGTGGTTATTAATTAATATATCATTTGGCGGGAGTGAATTGACAATTACGAGGCTAATAGCATTGTTGGGACCTCTGAGTAAACAGTGGAATGGGATAATGACGGGCCGCGTCGCTTGGACCCTAACGCAACCGCGTTTCAATTTTGAAGATTCCAGATTAGGGATGGTCATGTCAAAACCAACCCTCCCTAACACATGCATTTAATTTATGATACAAGAATAATTAATTAAATTTATTACTTTTATGTAGAATACGTACAAAAGTCTAGATAATAGTGTAATATCGCTAGAAAGAATCTACCAAGAAAGACAGGGAATTATAGTTTTTAATTTGTTAACAATTCATAAGTCAACAGAAATACTAATTGATACTCTATTACGTATTGTACATCAATATTTTTTTATTATTATATATTCGACAGTCTATTTTATGATTGCGCTAAATACGCATCGAGTAATGCGTTTTTTTTTTGTCCATGGCCAGCTTTAAAAATTAAATCAAATCGTATGTTTTTTTTCAGTGAGGTACCTATACAGATTATTTTAAAATATATTTGGATGTTATTGAATAAATAATCATATTCAAATGTTCACAAAATACTCAAATTTGTACTTTAATGTCACTATAGGACCATCTGTTAGGATCATTAAAGACTTGTTGACTGTCTGTATGCTAAAAAAAAATTGTAGAAATATTATATATATATATATACATTATTTATGTAACATTCGAGTCTAGATAAAAAAAAAATTCTTACGTCAATTATATATTTTTTGAGAACAATTGTATTTTTAATTTTTAGATTTGATTTTAGATTAGATATAAACGGTTGGAAATGTGTAAATATCGCAAAAAACGCACTATGCAGTTCGTGGTATACTGCGTCAATTTTCATGTTAAGTCTATCAAATTAATACCAAGTTTTTTCAATTACAATGTATTGTTTAATGAAAATGATCTCAATTAGATAAATCTGTTGGACAGATGGACAATCGGAAGAATTCTAAAAATTTTTTGATACAAAAGTGAAATTATTATGATTTAACTGATTTTGTGAAACTAATGAATGATTATTTTATTGCCATCTGGAATACGCCTCTTTGCCAAATTCCAAGGCGATTATTGCTCAGGATGTGGGTTAAATATTGATTACAATATTTTGCCCTTTTTTGTGTTAATTTTGTGTTAATTATAAAATTTGAAAAAATTCATTATGTTCGCTCTATACATACACATTTCATATTATTCTTATGCCTTGTTTGAAAATAGTATAAAAAATTGACAGCAAAATATTTTTTGACTTGGATAATGCATATATTAAAAAAAATTGTATTGAAGCATTTCCAGAGAATACGAAACGGATTTAAATTTCACCATTTAAAAAGGTATAATCCTTGATTACCTATTTCTATAAAAATTTGAATCAACAACACAATGATTGAAGCGCTTTGTTCCGTAAAGTATTGAATTACAAACAATTCATCCTTTTCGAATTTATCTTTCGAAAAACTGACGTCTAGCGAGTGACGTCAGAGAAGCAAAGGTCTTTCGTCAATCAAAATATATATGGGTCCTGTTTATAAATCAATGTTAGCCCCTTAAAAATATTTTAAAATAATCCTTTCCAAGAATATATTTTTGGAATTAATTTATTTTCAATGTTTTAGTTTTTTATAATTGTCTTATTGTTAATTTACATTTGTTTAACATACATTACTTATAAATCCACACTAGGCAAAACCTGTTCTGTGGCAGTTATTCTCACTTAAGATTTATGCAACAGTAACGTAGAATAGTAATAAATAACAATAGTAAAGAAATAGAAAAGTAAAAATAAATAAAAAAAACATGATAACAATTTAGTAAAAGATACAAACACAGTAATACATGAATCTAAGAGAAAATAAAATATAAATATTAAGTGAAGATAAAAATTTAAGTAAATAAAGCAGGATAACAATTTAGCAGTAGATACAAACACAGTAATGCATGAATCTAAGAGAAAATAAAATATAAGTATAAAGTTAAGATAAAAATTTAAGTAGATATGTAATAAATATTATATAAGAGTACATACACTTGAAATTATCTAAAGCAGATTTTGCCAATTAGTAACTTGTATTAACAAATGTAAATAAACAATAAAATAAATAAATAAAATATGATACCTACATACTTAAAATCAATTACTTACGTGAACGAATTCACACGTTCTAACTAAGATTCATCAGTAGTATTGAAATCGGTTTATGTTAAATTGACCAAAGTGATCTATATAAAATGTTTGTTTTTAAATAATTGTTAGATAGTACACTCATCGGTTAAATTATCAGTTGATTTTGGCCTTTATTGTCCGATGTCCGCAAGTAATACTAAAAGATCCTGAAAAACTCTTTTAAAAACTGAATTCTGTACGAATCGCGTAGTATTTTGTAATGCGATATTATCTTTTAACGGTCTCCCTTCGCTTCATTTAACAAGGGAGCATTCTGCTTGCCCGCGGAAGGGTGGCCTATCGGGAGGCACTTAGGATAAAGGCTTACCACGGAACATATTTACATTTGTTTACCTTGCGAGCTTTTTCTGATTCGAAAATAATATATTCGTATATTATGTTTCTCGATTGGGTATACCATTACGGGGAACAATATATATTAGGTAGAAATACAACCTTTTATGGAAGGCATCTTGATATAACTTCCGAAAAAATACAAAATGCTCTATGATATTTTATGGACACGATAACTGCCTAAGATCAGATATTGAAACTTATTTTGTGAAATTAACCTTGTTGATATCTCTGATAAGTTCGTTAGCCGATACAGTACCTACAGGGTACCGTAATTGGAGATATCAGAGATGAGTGGAGGAAGACTTTGAGGAGACTAACACCCACCAGGGGTTGTGGAGCCAACAGCCATGAAGATTGAATTCAAACGTATCACTCTTCTTCTTGTTCTTCTTACTTAGCCTTCGTCTCTCCACTGTTGGATGTAGGCCTCTTCCATACCCTTTCATTCTTCCCTATTGTAGGCTTATTATAAGCATTTCTTCCTCCCCACAGAGGCTATCGTCGGCTCATCTCTTTTGAGGTCTTTCGACGCCACTTTAATTCTCCCAATTTCAGAACTCTAGGAGTCCATTTTGTGGCATCCTGCCTTGCAAAATGCCCTGCCATTATCATTCCTAAATCCTCCCCCCCCCCCAGAATCCTTGGGGGAGACAGTTGGGACGGTGTGAGATTCCGAACGTCGTGTTCTACTCACCTGGGATAGTCTAGTTTTAGAATTCGGGTTCATTTAATTTAGATTTGGCATTAATATACCACGCTTGCCAGGCGGGTTGGTGAGTTTTTAAATCAGCCGCTACTGCTTGTTGGTCTGCAAGAGGTATAAAATTTCCCTCCTACCCTTCATACTGGTGAGCTTTCCCCTATCCGCCACCTGGGAACACATTTGGCAGTTGCAGGCTTCCCCGAAGTATCATTCCAATAACTGTAGATCACACGAAGATGAATAGAACTAATGATGTACAAAAATCGTCTTAATCGTAGAATAACGACGCATGTGATTATTCTCAAGTTTGCAGGAGAGCAGTTTGAAGTTTTATTTACATAAAGACACTTTATGCCATAGCTCGATAACTACAAAAGATTTTCCTTTGAAACTTGGGTTAGTTATTTAAAGTTGATATCTTTCTTCAAATATAGTCAGCGCAGTACAACCGACGTTTTTACACATACTGCATTGTTCTACGATCGCAAATCAGAACCGTCATTATACCGACTTCGTATAACGACGGTTAAATTAATGTGAAAAAATGTAACCCATAAAAACCAAGTTTTTATTATACTCCCTTTCTTTGTAAAATATAACAACAATTAAAGACGAATTAAAACATATAACATAACACTAAATTTACAGTAATTTAATATATTTCTAAAATGTCAGATGTTTTGAGCTTTGATAAGACACTTCATGCTTTGAAGATTAAATTCTAAAAACATTTGTCAGTCAATTTAGATTTTCGACGTTCGTAGTGAAGTACCTAATAGTAGAAAATATTCCGCGACGTTATCGGGCCGCCGTTGCTAATCAAACTTTTCTAATGATTCCAATTTGAAAAAACCAATAAAATTTCTAAAAATCCGAATATTTTTTTTTTTAACGAAAATTTGATAGATCTTCTTTATCATCACGAAATATGACATGCTTAACTCATAACCTTTTTTTTTGGAAAAGTGATTCATTTATTATTCCATTTTTACTCCCTTTATATTAACTCGTGGCGTCCGCTTGCTTGCGATCAACAAAAATTTTGAATCGATTTTTGACCCTTTTACCGTGATCCAATCGAGCTGAAACTTGGCAAGCAGACTCGTGGCGACGATCAAAAAGATCTATCAAATTTTTGTTTAAAAAAATTAATAATTATAGTATAATTTCGGATTTTTTGAAATTTTATTGTTTTTTTCAAATCGGAATCATTAGAAAAGTTTGCTTACTAGCAACGGCGGCCCGATAACGTCGCGGAATATTTTCTAAATTTGAATTATTCCATCGGTATACATAATAGGTACTTCACTACGAATGTCGAAAATCTAAATTGACTGACAAATGTTTTTAGAATTTAATCTTCAAAGCATGAAATGTCTTAACATTACATTTTAGAAATATATTAAACTAGCAGTGCCAGCGCGGCTTCGCACGCGTTTTAGTACACTGTTTGCATCGTCATAGAAATTTCGCGAACCTTCTAGAACATTCTCCTTCCAGAACTTTCAAGAAATTTATCGAATATACAGGAACCTTCTAGACACACCGACACATTCCGCCACTCAGTTTAGAACCTTATAGAACTTTTGGGAATGTTCTAGAACTTTCTAGAACACGTGTTTCCGTGCGGTTGTGGCTGGTTGTGGAGAAAACTTGGCGAGTAGGGAAACACGGGCTTCTTTTTATATATATGAAGGATTATTTTCTAGGATAACCCGCGTATTTTAGTCTTGAAAAAGACTGTTATATTGTACCCAACATTTTGGACAGATAGCATGGGTCACAAAGTAAATTCAGCAATTAGCCTCGTATTAGGCTTCACTTGGATCTCGACTTTTGGAGTGAACGGGTGTGCTTGCCATCAATTCAAAACAGAACTCGAAATACAAGGCGCAAAATCCCTTTGAAAATGGCCAGTGCTATCTGTCCGAAACGTTGGGTACAATATAACAGTCTTTCTCAAGACTACAATACGCGGCTTATCCTAGAAAATAATTCTTCATCTTTTACCCGCAAAAATCTTATTATTAACATATATATATATATATATATATATATATATATATATATATATATATTATATATTAAACATATTTTTCATTTATTTAAGGAACGAGTCCCGTAATATTTTAATACGAAATAAATAAAAATGGAATAATATAAATAAGTGAATTAATAATTCAAAGAGAAACATATAACTATCAAATATTGACGACTTGTTAAGTCGCTGGGATAGTGAAATTGGTAACACGCTGTGCGCGAAACACAGAGGTCCGTGGTTCGAATCCAGGTTCCAGCATTTAATTTTTCAGTTTTATTATTTGATATTTGTGTGTTTCTCTTTATTTCATTTATTTATTTCGTATTAAAAAAAATATATATATATTGATTATTGTAAGTTTAGTGTTATGTTATATGTTTTAATTCGTCTTTAATTGTTGTTATATATTACAAAGAAAGGGAGTATAATAAAAAATTGGTTTTTATGGGTTACTTTTTTTATTTAGTATTCCATTTTTAGTGTTGCAGTGGCGCATCACGCCATTCCCGTGTTGACTGCAGACTACGGAATAATCCGAGCCTGCTCAGCCGTGCCGCGCCGTACAACTGTTTTGTGATAGAGCTTTAGTGATTGCGGGGTGCGTTCGTTTAAAATCAAACGGGCCGCATGCCGGAGGGAATTATTGTCAAGTAGGGAGCCACTTGCCCGGCTTCTAAAATCCATGGCTCGCGTTTGCCGTACGTATCTGTTCTGTCCGCGGCAATTCGCAACCTGCATGCAAAATAAATCGCATAAATACAAGATTAATAAGATTAATAATAAGAAGAAATTCAGAAAAAACAACCACTTCTAATAATAAAGATAATTAGAAAGAGATCTAACAGAAGAAATAATTGTAAATGCAATAAAAATGCAAAACGAAGAACTTGATAAAGAAATAGACGACGAAAATAAAATAAAACTAATTAAGGAACTAAAAAATATTGATAAAAGCGGTAAAAAACGAGACACCACGAATTATATAATACAAACAACGGGAAAAATAAGGAAACTTCTTCTCGAAAAAGGAAAATTGAATATAAAATTTCAAAGAGTACACATCGAAGACTGCAACCCTATCACCCAATGCTTCCACTGCCAGAAATTTGGCCATACAGCATTAAGATGCTTAAACAGGACCCAACCACCGACATTAACAACATGTTGAATTTAATTTTGTTATCCTGACTTAGAAGCCATTGGCTTTGAAACACGTTGAATTTTTTCAATAATAAATAAAAAGTAACCCATAAAAACCAATACTCCTTTTCTCTCCATACAACTTACTGAATTGTATGAAAAAACCATTGAAAATGTGAAAAATCCAAAATTATACCATAATTGTTTATTTTTTTTAACGAAAATTTGATATATCTTCTTGATCGTCGCCACGAGTCTGCTTGCAAAGTTTCAGCTCGATTGTATCACGGGAAAAGGGTTAAAAATCGATCCAAAGTTTTTTCGTCAAACAAACAGACGCCACGAGTTTAAAGAAAGGAAGTAAAAAAGTGGTGTAAAAAAGAAAATTTGATAAATCTTCTTGATCGTCGCCACGAGTCACTTGCCAAGTTTCAACTCGATTGGATCACGGGAAAAGGGTTAAAAATTGATCCAAACTTTTTCATCCGGCAAGCCGGCAAGCAAGCAGACGCCACGAGTTAAAAGAAAGGAAGTAAAAAAAGTGGTGTAAACAAAGTGTATTTTTATAAATTATAATTAAAAATAACCAACCCTTCAATAATGCTTTTTTATGGTGTTTATTTTGTTTTTATTAGGAATGAGCTGAACAGCTTTTGGCAAACTCAAACATGTTTTCGAGAACAAAGAGATCCCAATTAGCCTAAAAAGAAAAGCCTTTGAATCGTGCATACTGCCAGTGATGACGTATGGAGTGGAGACAATGACCCTTACAAGGAAAAGTGTAGAAAAGCTCAAATGCACACAACCATGACCATGTATGCATGGAGTAAGCCTAAGAGATGAAATTATGTGCAGAAAAGGAGTAGTGGACATCATGGATCGTGTAACGAAGCTAAATTGGCGACGGGCAGGGTATGTTGCAAAGCAGGATGCTGCGAGATTGACTCCCAGAGTTCTGAAGCGGAGACCTTGGAAGAATAAAAGCGTCGGAAGGCCTCAAAAGAGATGGGCCGATGATATAACCGATGTGGGGGGAAAGGAATGGCTACAATTAGCAAATAACGAAAAATGAAAGAAGGGTACGAAAGAGGCCTGTATCCAGCAGTGGAGAGATGAAAGCTGAAGATGAAGAAGAAGATTCGTGGTGATCTGGGCTTTTAGTGTGAATGTGTCTTATATTGTAACGACCAATCGGAGGTCAAAAACGGAGCGGCAGCGAAAAATGATGTGATGAGAATCCGCATGAAAAAGATGTTCTGCAGTCATGATCTCAACCTAGGATTACGAATTCGAATGGTCAGATGCTACGTGTTTTCAGTATTATTCTATGGAATCGAAGCATGGATGCTTATGGAAGAACTGATAAGGAGACTTGATGCATTCGAGATGTGGATTATAAAAGATCTATCTTCTCAAAATAAGCTGGATGGACAGAGTTACGAATGAAGATGTTATGGCTCGGATGAATAAAGAAAAAGATGTTATTAAAACAATATTAATCCGAAAACTTCAATATCTAGGACACGTGATGACACATCCAGAGAAATACGAGATCTTGCATCTCATAATGCAGGGAAAGATTGCCGGGGCCCTGGAAGAAGGAGGACTTCTTGGCTGAAAAACTTGAGACAGTGGTTTGGCCAGTCTACTGGGGAGCTGTTTCGGGCCGCAGTATACAAAGTCTGCATAGCCAACATGATAGCCAACGTCCGGTTAACGGACAGGGCACGAGAAGAAGAAGAAGCAAAAAATGAGCCGGCGCTAGTTCGGACCTCGCAACGCTTCCGTAATCCCCTTCTTTGACCGTGTTTCCAGCGAGCTACTTTTAACAACTACTTAACTTTCCAGCTACTTAACTTCTCCGTTTTAACACAGTTTCCAACTACCTACTTAACTTCTAAATTTTGCCGCGGGATCGCGGCTGTGGGAGGCAAATCAAGCACTTAAAACTATTTAAAAGTTTTATTTATCACACAAAGTCACTGGACACCAATTTTATTGGAGCACCGTTCTTTTATTTACACTAACTTTCACTTAAAAAAATACTCCAGTCAGGTAATTCACGTCACTATCGTATATAGGTACTTCACTGGTCGATTGTAATTTGCTCTGTTCTTGTCGTTGCGTCGTCAACCGCACCATTTCGCTTTTCCATGGTGGACTTGTATGTTGTGCTGTCAAAACGATGATTGTCGCGCGCACGCTCGCTCGATTTTTTATACAAAACGTCTTGGTTTATAGAATGTCCGAGATTGTTCGACTAGTTTCTCTACATTTCTAGTAGTTTCTCCATATTCCTAGTGATAAGAGAACAGCCCAGTTTATTCCAGTTTCGAGAGACTTTGACAATGCGCAGTTACTGTTGTACTCACTGTCTAACTAGTAATAATTTTTGTGAATTCTCGAACGACATCATGGATAATAATCATATTAATGAACCATTAAATTTCTCCATCCCGTCAAAAGTAAAAGTAATAAAATAAAAAAATTGAATTTTTTCAATTGTTTCAGCAACATTGTTTCTTATTAAAGATGTTGAAAGATGGAGTTTAGAGTTTAAAATAAATTTTTGACCTCGGGGATTAATTTGCTTATTATTATCACTTTTACGAACTCTTCTCCTTTCTTCTTTATACCTTTACACCAGTAACAACGGCTCATGTTTCTCACTACCTAATCAATTTATTATTTGTATTTCTACCTAATGCACGTGAAAAAAATGTAGTCAGTTTAATACTATACCTAAGTACACTACTTTAAGGCTGTGTAGCATGCGTTATATAGCTGCAACTTATAATTCCTCGAGAAATACCTAGAAGATCCCAGGAATAAAATGGGAAAAGTCCAGAACAAACTTGTGTATCATGGAAGAGGCAAACATTCCTAGTGTTAAAACCACGCTCCTGAAGCACCAATCATGATTTGCATGTCAAAAAGTACAATCCGCTGAGGAAACAATCAAACGGAATAGGGCCGTTGCAATTTTCGAGAAAAGAAGAAAGAGTAAAAGAAAAGGAGGAAAAACCCTTCTCTCAGAACCCCACTACCCACTGGATGCATGTGCACAACTTGTGGAAGGGTGTGCGGTTCCAGAATATTGAATTATTGAAATTGAGTAGCTCCAGTGGTTCCAGAATATTGAATTATTGAAATTGAGTAGCAAATATAAAATTAATGTATATTATAGATGTCTCACAGAGACAAAACTGTAGTTTTTTATGGAAAAGTAGGTATAGAAGTCTTTTGGTTGTACATAGGACTTATGACCTATCTTATGGTTGGCTTAAGTGATCACTTTACAAAATGAAACATTCGCCATTTCCACTCATGATAGAATATACCATGCCTACTAATTTTTGGAAGTTGTATATATATTTGAATTACATGCCACACTTCATATATGCATTGTAACAACCTTTCCATGCGCCAGTACAAAGCCATTTTCATTCTCCTAAATCCTCACAGATGTCGTTAATGTCACTAAATGAGAATTACGAAATTTTTTGAAAGCAATATACTTTTTCTGTGTAATTAAATTCATCCGAATTACTAACAATACACTAGGATACGCCAGGAAATATTATTTCTTACAGTTTCGTCTCTGTGAGACATCTATAATATACATTGATAGATTAATAATGTCTATGTGACATGAAATCCAGTACTGTTCTGAAAGATTTGAACAATCTCAAAATATTCTGAAATATAAAATTATAATAAAACTCACATAGAGGTGACAAAGCCTATGTTTTTAACTCAATTTGAATTACACATAGTTTAAATGATATTTATCGTACGTGCAAGTAACCTATTCACCCGTTTGAACGCGTCCAATATTGCATTTCCGTTGTCATGTGTAAATAGATACGCGGATACGCTCTCGATGCAGAATTGCGCACTTTGTCCGTTAATTGAATCGTGTTTATTGCAAACGTCACTGGTGCTTTATTGCATTTTTGCATTAATTTAATTCTGCCGGGTCGCAAATGCATCGACGCGGTAATGCGTTTATGCAGTTGGTTGTTAATTGGTTTTACCCGCTTCCCCGCGGACGTGTATTAGTAGGTCGAAGGCTGTGCCGCGGGTCAAGGAATCAACGCATCAGGCTGTACTTTAAAATTTGGATTCTAGATTTTATGGTCTAAAATCATAAAAAGTAACCCATAAAAACCAAGTTTTTATTATACTCCCTTTCTTTGTAAAATATAACAACAATTAAAGACGAATTAAAACATATAACATAACACTAAACTTACAGTAATTTAATATATTTCTAAAATGTCAGATGTTTTGAGCTTTGATAAGACACTTCATGCTTTGAAGATTAAATTCTAAAAAATTTGTCAGTCAATTAAGATTTTCGACATTCGTAGTGAAGTACCTATTATTTATACCGACGGAGTAATTCAAATTTAGAAAATATTCCGCGATGTGATCGGGCCGCTATGCTAGTAATCAAACTTTTCTAATGATTCCAATTTGAAAAAACCAATAAAATTTCTAAAAATCCTAAATTATACTATAATTATTTATTTTTTTTAACGAAAATTTTATAGATCTTTTTGATCGTCGCCACGAGTCTACTTGCCAAGTTTCAACTCGGTTGGATCACGGGAAAAGGGTTAAAAATTGATCAAGTTTTTTCACCCGACAAGCCGGCAAGCCGGCAAGCAAGCAGACGCCACGAGTTAAAAGAAAGGAAGTAAAAAGAGTCTAAATTCCTTTAATTTATTTGATTTGAGATACTTTATATTTTACTTAATATTATTTACAATTTATATATCTTTAAGACACTTTTCTAGTCTGTTGATTATTAATTTATTTATTTTTTATGTGTATTGCGCAAAAACTTACATTAATTGATTTGCGATATTTTCTTCTGAATATCATTTACAAATCATTCTATCATCAAAACATTAATTATTTCTATTTATCACAAAAAGTGTATTGTCATAAAACTTATTAACCTGGAACTTATTCCTAAAATTGTATTTAGTGATTGCGTTAGTCTGAATATTATTCTCAATTTATTTTTCATTATTAATTATTTATTAACCGTAAAGAGTGTATTATGTAACTATATCGTATTCAATTCATTATCAATTATTAATTAATCGTAAAAAGTGTACTGTATAACTATATAATATTCAAATGTTCACAAAATATTCATACTTGGTACTTTAATGTCCCTCTAGGACCATCTATCTTAGGGTCATTAATGACCTGTTGATGGTATGTTTGTTAAAAAAAAATAAGAATCCATTCACGCATAGTGCGTCATCATATTTCTCATTGCGTACGTTTTTCAGTCATGATTAACCTGTTCAAATACCTGTTCCTTGGATATGTGATATACCAAGGCAGTCTTAAGTATGTAACTAACTTACTAGCCAACTATCACGCCGATTCTCCATAGGAGTATTCTTCATCAAACATCTTCTCATGCAGGCTCTATGGTTTTTGTAGCTTTTAATACGGCCATTATATAATATTTGTCTTATCTTATCGTGCTCATGCTAAGGTCTTTCGCAGACTCCTTCTACGTCTTGTCTCGTATATTTTCTTTACTATCCTCTCCTCGCTCAAGCGTTCCACATGACCAAACCATCTCAGCGATCGTCATTCAAAGCAATCTCTATCAATCAAATATTTTCCATACATATGCCATAACGAACGCATTCAATCTGCTTTCATTCTTTTTTTGACAATTCCAGACTTCACTTCATATTAGAGTTAGCACCAAAACTGCAGTTCGAATCTCTAGTCTTGCTTCATGTGACAGATTTATATCAACGGTCTCTACGTATACTGTCGAAGTTCTAAATCATCTTAAATCATCCAATTTACTCCATTTTTTTCTCATTGACAATTAATGAGAAAAAAGCAGTAGTCACCATTCTCTGAATGTATTGTCGATATAGCCACAAAACACGTGATACCACTTCTTATTAATACTTTGTACGTAATCTTAAATCTTCTATAATTTATCCTTAATTAATAAATCATCCCTCTGGGTACAAAATTCAGTAACTGTGTCCATAAAACATACTTTCGTTAAGTTAATTTCTCCTACAGCGCACAAATTATAGCATCAGATCGTTAAATTACATAAAAATTATTATTTGTATACTTCAAATTCACCTTTTTACTTTTTTGCGGCCGAGAAAAAATTACTCATACATAAGTTTAAAATAATATCAACGCTGAAAGAAACACGCGATATATGCTTGTAAATGGTGTTTAAAATTCCTGTGTATCGGTGATGTAACGTAGGTCTACATGTCATAGAAAATATGAAATATCTACCTTATTTACGAAAACTAAGACGTCACATTTTTTGTAATAATCGAATAGACATTTTCACACCAAAATTACTAAATTAAACTGTTACGAATGTACAGATTTTTTAATTAAATAATATTTATTCATTACTCTCGTATTTTCTACCGGTGTGTAAAAGAGAGCAGAATATTGAACATCGAAGTTAAATCGAGCAAGAAAGAGCACGACAATACCACACATTTCAGGTAGGACAGAGACGGCGGTTGCTTGGGTTTCGGTGAACATGAAAACAATATCGAAAGAGTATGGTAGAGTCGCGTAACACGTGTTAGACAAAGACGGACTGCGGGCGACTGAGGCGACCTGGCGACCGCGTCGTTGAATTCAGTTTGTAATGTACGTCAGCGTGAGCGCACGCAAATTCGATATGCCATGATTTTATGATAATTTACTAAAATAATGCAAATATATATGTTTAACTTACATAATTATATAAAGGGACCTTTAAAAAGTCTTATCTGTATCGTATATATGTATATTTTATCACATATTAAAAACTATGCCGATTTTTAATCAGGTAACGCTGTGTTACACCACCGTTCCCGAAGGTATTTTTTAGCACAGTATTTGAAGAGTTAAATCGAGTGTTGAGTGTAATCTACAGAGTGCAGATGGGTGGGACTTACCGTGGTTGGGGCTCGGCCTGTCCAGCAGCGGGGGCAGAGCGCCCCAGGCGCACCAGGGCCCGGGGGCGAGCGGGGCGTAGCGGGCCCCCAGCGCCCCGAACGGGGACATGAAGCCCAATCTGAAAATCAAATATCTACCGTTAGTTTCGGGAAGGCGGCGGCATCGAGAAGCACAGGGTGGCCCATCGGGTACGCCGGATTTAAATGTCGCACAATTCTTTTATATTATGTTTGGTAACCCTAATGTTTGACATTTCTCATCTGCTACCATTGAGGTTATTAAAAAACTAAACCATGAAAACCAAGTTTTTATTTTACTCCCTTTCTTTGTAAATTAAGTTTACCATCATGTAATTAAATAATTGATTGACTGAAAATGATACATGTCTAGACAAATATCTATGTCAAAAGTCTGTAAAAATATCTCTTTATTATCTGATTTCTTCCCAAAAAAACTGAATTGTGCTGTCATCTGTGAACCAATTGTCATACATTTTCGAAATTTGTAGTGAAGTACCTATTACACCTACCGACGGAGTAATTCAAATTTTAAATATTCCGTGACGTTATCGTTATATTGGTGTTTCAAGACAAGGATACATGTTTTACAAATATTACAAAGAAATATAAACATACAGAAGTGTAGATGGTAGAAGAAGTCTAAAAGACCGAAAAGAGAGAAAAAGACGCAACACATAAAGATCGCTTCTCGGCCTATTGGCCAAGATAAAAGTGATCTGTTGTGGCAGTATAAATTGTATAAATCTTGTTACGAATCCGAGGTCCTTTAAATATTGCATGTATTTGAGCAAATGAGGTTGTCACTGATGGAACATCACAGTTACATTTGTGTAGTTGTTAAAGTCCTCCCATAGAAGTGAAGAGCTCGATTGACTACACCCGCCCCTGCTCGAGCGATTCCTCGGGTACATAAGCTGCTTATGTAATACATAAAGTTCCCAAACAATTTAGTAGCAGGCACTTAACTGAAGTTCCTAGACTTCCTATCTTATTCCATCACGGACTGCCTGAGTGCTCCCTTCCAATAAAACAGGGTTGCATTTTAAAAGGCCCACAAAAAACTTTTGAAACTAAATTTTGTTTTTTTTTTTAAATTGTATCCACCGGTGTCCACGAATATTTCTTTTGGAAGACGTTTTATTTTGATAGTTTTCGAACGAAAGAATATCTGAGACACACCTGTCGTAGAGGTCGATTTTTTACCCATTGCACTGTACAATCGGCCACTGATGAGAGTGTTGCAAGTAAGTATAATAATAATGTCTGTCCGTAACTTCTAATCCAATTCTAATCAAAGATAAAATTATAAAAACATTGACTTTATGCTCTCGTTATAAAATACTCTGAATTAGATTTTTTTTAATATTTCAGTTTCATGAAAATTAAATCTAATGAGTGCGAATTTCATTTCTATATTAGTATTAATAATTAATCAAAATATATAATTCTCTATATAATAATGTCCATGAGTAACGCTACCATAAATAATAATGATATATAATAAAATATCGAGGTTTAAGTAAAAAAAGCATAATTCTCTATTTAATAATGTCCCTCACTAAGGTTATTAAGACGCTACGCTACTCTAGATAGTGCTGTTCTCACAGCCTTAACTGGAGGTCAAAATATATATAATAAAAGTACGTAATTTTTGACGGGTAATAGCCGGTTACAATAATTTTTTATGTATGAATATGAAATGAAATAATATTTATTAAATCTTAATAATAATAATATTGACTGTGTAGATGCCCTTCATCAGCTAAAATAAGTACCTATGTGAAGGAAAAAAATTTTGGAAAAATTGTTTATATAATAATTACTATCAAGATTTTAGGTCACCTATATATGATTATGAAAATTTTGGGACTATCGTATGTCTTGTGTAAATGATCCATCTATTATTTCATTTTGAAATAATAATCCATTTTTCTCTAATAAAACAATTCATTTTTATTTTAATCTGTCATATCTTCCATACGACGAACTAGCAAATGAGAATAACTGCCACAGAACATGTTTTACCTAGTGTGGCAGTTATTAGTAACTTGTATTAAAACAAATGTAAAATAAACAATAAACAATAAATAAAATAAACAATAAAATAAACCAAATTTTATTTGTATTTTCTAAGAACCCAATATTACGGGATTTTGTCCACACGTGGATAATCAAAAATGGAGATAAATTGTAGAAGTCTCAGAGAGACGAAGCTATTTATATGGGAAACTTTATAGGGTGGCCTTATGACTGAATCTGTATTAGCTCACTTTACATGACGCATACGCAACGCCCATATTAAAAATAAAATAAAATAACTTCGTTTCTGCGAGACTTCTATGATTCCAATTATAATAAATTCGTTGTCTGTCTGTCCGTCCGTAATTGTGTATCGTCTGTAATTTTTTATAGTAATTTTTTTTCTATTTTTTTTTAATATTTTTTTCACAAAACTTTTTAACAAAAACTTCAAAAAAATTTTTTCCATTTTTTTTATAAAATAAATCAATTCTTATTCCTTAGGAACCGACATGTAAAAGTACCTTCATTTTTGACGGGTTACAGGTAGTTTATCTTAATTGAGTAGAGATTTTTATTTTAATATGTTAATATAATAGAATAGAACTATATTCTAAAAATGCAACTCAACCACAGATAACCAAAATATAAACATAGATATAAAATCGGTTTATCATCAATCAACGTCCATTGTAAATAATACCTTTTGTCAACTATGAATAATAAATACTTTAATTAAGGATAAATTATAGAAGTCTCACAGAGACAGTGCTATTTCTATATGAGAAAAGTGGATGGAAGTCTCTTATACGATGGCTCAGGGCTTACAACCTGTATGAGCTGGCTTAAGTGATTACTCTACACAATTCAACGTTCATTAATTCTATCGTAAGAACATCCACACATTATCATATTTTTTTTAAAGTTCTATATATGTGTTCGAGTTATGAACATTTAATACATTGCACTGATCTCTGCTAGAGACATCTGTTGTTATTTTTTCTCGTTAACAAGTTAGTATACATAGATTTCGCAACTGAAAAATCAATAACAGATTCTTAGTTAACTTTGTAAAAACCACTACCAGATTTTAGGTCTACCAGTTTCGGGACGTACCCGTCTCTTCGTCAGGACCAACACTACACCACTACATTCACAACACTACACACCTCAACCATAGTATTGTTACACTTCCACCAATAATTGATCACATGCATGTTAGTCTTGTCAGGGACAAACATGCACTATATTTAAAAAAAAAAATTAACTTCTATCATGCACCAGCATATTATATTTTAACAATACTTTTATATGAAAGTATGTTCTAAGAACACAGTTACTGGATTTGATCTTCATAGGGATGAATAATTAATTAATTAATTAATTAATTAAATATTTAAGTTGTATTATAAAAGTGTCTTAAATATATCTATACCTACTTAAGATACATTTATAATACAATTGAAGTACAAGGGGGACATACTTCTACGTGCCCTAGTCCCCTGGACTAAAAAAGAGGTTTATTTCAAAACTGTACAATTTTATACTCTGTCATGTCAACTATGTGTTTTCTTTACTCTCTCTGTTGTAGTGCAATTAAACTAATTTCAGGTCGACTGAAAAATAGGGCCTTCGAAACGAACTAACAAAGTTCAGCACCAACCTTGAGTTTGCAAATATTTTCGCATGGCGATGTATGGCGCGCCAAGATATTATCGGGAAAACCTTCGAGTGTTGTCAGTTCCGCCGAAATCCCCCCCGGGTGGGGAAAACGCTTCACTCAAACGGAGGAAAAGTGGGGAAAAACACGTAAAAGCAATTTCCTCAAAAACTTACACGTTCTGTAGCTATGAATTGTGATAAATTGATGCCATAAATCAAATCAGTACAAATTTGAACAGTTTTTTACACACGATTTCAAAATACCGTTTTATATATAAACTCCAAGTAAACAAATAAAATCGTACTAATATAATGTTGATAAAAGTGTAAACGTAAATAAAAAATCCAAAATTCTGGAATCTTCCAACATACTAACAACGGAAAAAACTTGATTTAAACTCTTGTCTGGAGTGTGCTGATGTATGGCAACGAAACATGGACCATCGGCCAGAGCATGTCCGGGAGGCTAGCGGCCTTCGAGATGCGGTGCTACAGGCGCATGGCGAGGATCCGTTGGTCAGAACATATCCGTAACGACGAGGTGTTGAGCAGGGTGGGCGAAAAGAGGCGGCTCCTGAACAGAATCGCCCAACAGCGAGCAATTTGGATAGGCCATAATATAAGGCATCCGGGCCTGCTTTTAACCATCGTCGAGGAAAATGTTGAAGGCAACAATCGTAGAGGCCACCCAAGATTAAGCTACGTAGACCAGATTATCGGAGATGTGCGCTGTAGCACCTACCAAGAGATGAAGAGGCTGGCAGGTGACAGAGAGGAGTGGAGAGGGCGAGTGCTTGTTGCAGACCAATCCTAGGATTGCAATCCAAAAAAAATATGGAGTAAAAATTTGAATGATTTTACTGTATTTTAATGAAAACTCTTCGTTTCATCTGCACACAATATTAATTTTTGATGTGTAACATCTTTCCTCTCGCTTTTCTGCAAACTGTGGCAGTGATTTCGTGTAAAAGGACGGAAATGCGTAACAGGAAATAAGACGCGCGAAATTTAATTTTTAACCAATGAGCGCTCGCGGAGCTCGAGCGATGGAAAAAAATAATCGTTTATAAACAAATCAATGTCCAGCAAGCGCCATCACAGCGAAGACGCACACTACCAGGCAATGCTTCTGATTTTGTATATATATGTTGCGAGGCTGGTGTCAGGCGTGTGGATGTTGTAACTTTGATATATTTTGGCTTATATCTTCGAAACTATCCAATGAATAATTATTTTTTTACATTAATGTAAATAATAAGTACCCTTAATGATTTATATTCTCAAATTTTATGAAAGATATGTGATTGTTTTTAAATATTTATTCAAATTTTCATACAATATGTATGACAGCACACTACCGCCATCCATGAAAATAAATAAAAACATATAATTGACCAAACACATTTCTAAAAAAAATGCGTATGTAGATATACGGTACCTACCTAGTGCGGCAAAATTCAATAATAAATATATGCACATACATTTTCTTTACTTGTATCTACTAATTAATAAATATATAGGTATTAGCTATTTAAATTTTGATGTTAATTTCTGTTGGTGCTCAATTGATATTTTTAATTGTGAGATGTGACTACTGTAGGGCTCGCTCGTTTTTTATTATGGTATTTTATTATATACTAGCTAACCCGCGTGGCTTCGCACGTGTAGATTTTTATTAACTGATTATAAATATGAAATTAGTCCGAATTACATATAATTAAATAAATAATAAATATTAAATAAATAATTCATTGAGTGTTTTATTTGTCTCTCGCCGCCGCAATTTCGTGAAAATATATTTATTAAATTTTAGTAAACTAGACGATAATTTTTTTGGCAGTGGCTGGGGAATCTATGGTACCAAATCGCTGTCGAGGAAAATTAGTCACTTAATAGCGCCAGCATCTATCCCCCGTACAATCACCAGGGGAAAATCTTACTAATAGAAAGATTCTCTTTGAAAGGCAAGTGTAAATATTTAACGAGAGGAACACTCCTTTCTTCCCGGCGTCCTCCCAGGAGGGTTGTAAGATCAGGATTGAAATATTAACCAATTAAAGCACCCCTTAAGTCTTAGAGGTATAATGCAAATATATATAAAATACAGGGAAGTCAAAAAGTTAAAAGAATTTTCCGAAAGGAAAGAATGAGAACGAAAAAGATCTAAGTAATTGATGTTTTAATCAGATCAAAAGAAGTATTTTAAAAACTTACCTATTTGAGGGTCTGATATATTATGTTCAACGCTTGTTCTTCCAAAGATATTACATTTTTCGTGAAAATTTAAAAAAAGGGTAAAAAGGAGAGATAGGAAATGTCTCCTTTGTTACCCACCGGGTCCTAAATAATAAGTTTACAAATTTTGGGTCCGATCGGTCGAACGGTACAGAATTGCATTGAATATATATATAATATATATATTATATCTATTATATATATATATATATTCTATATATATATATATCTATATATATATATCTATTCAGTGGGATGCGTAAGGGTCAAAGTAGAGGGGGAAAATTTATTTCTAAACTAAGTCTAATAAGTAAAAATGTCTTCTTGTAATTAATTGTGACTTTTTTTTAAATAGAGATGCGAACGCGGAATACGTGTCTCATTACTATTTTCAAACTAAGCTAAATGCTTGTGCTATGAAAATAGGACTAACTTGCTTGTCTGGAGTGAGGTTCGAACATGCAACCTTTGAATCACGAGGCGTGTGTCCTAACCACAAGACCAACAAGCTACTCTGTAATTAATTTTTACTACTAAGGCATTATACTTTTAAAGGGTATTTAGTTTGACCTTTTCACAATTGTTTCAAAATTTACGAGCTCGTAATAATTTTTTGAGAAAGTCACACGTATTGTAACCAACCGTGGCACCATGTTATCTACCAAGAAATTTACGCCATTTCATGTCTATATATTTTGGCCTATAACGCAAACTACCAAATTTATACTTATTTACGTCAACGCAATTCATTTATATGTTTGTTGGTTATTTTTTGTTTTTTTTTCATTTGGCGTATTCAGGGAAAAAAATTATTGTAGCGGAAGCTAGGCATGCAGCATGTAACGGAACATGTGGCGAAAATGCGATACAAGAACTAACTACGCCATGTTGAATTCTCGTTCAGCTGTCAGATTCTGTTCGATACAATTCACGAATATTTCTATAATTTTTTTAAGACAGTTTTTGTTTGCCCCAATTATTTTAAATATTCGAGATTACATTTCTGTAAGTATGAGTTTTGATTCTTTTCATGAAGTTCGATAGAATAATCGACAACGATCAATGTAACAACTTAATACTTTGAGCATCATTAATATATAATTTTTTATTTATTTTTGTTTTTAAGTATAACTTTTACCGCGCATATATGATAACACGCAAGATTTTTTTTTAACTTAAACAAGATTAATCGAATCTACAAATGTGGTTGTGTCTGCCGTAGAAACTGTTCAATCTACTATTACGTCACTCTCGGCAAATACAGCTCGGCTACAGCCGCGGCGGCGATGGAGGCATTTCAAAAATTAAAAAAAAAACATTCCAGAAACCTGCAAAAAGCCAAACACCCGGCCCACCCCCAGGTGCTATTTCCGGAATACCCTGTACAGTGTACGGCATATATAAGGATGCTCCATACGAACAAGCGATAGCTTTCGTTAAGTGCGCCCTGTCTACAGGGAGTTTGTTTTCCAGTAGAGTGTTTCGGCTACTTACTTAAACAGTTGCCAAGTTTGAAGCCTTCGGGATAACTCAGGAGTTTCGAACCATCCGCTATTTAATTTTTAAATATTAATTTAATATTCTTCTTAGACCTCAAAAGAGATTCTTCTTAGATCTCGTGGTATAGCCGCTGTGGGGGAAAGAAATGGCTACAATTAGCAAACAACAAGGAAGGATGGAAAGAGAAAGAAATGGCCTATATCCAGCAATGGAGAGACAAAGGCTGATGAAGAAGAAGAAGAAGCGAAGACCAATGTAACATAAAGTGCCAGAATAGACGTCTAAAACAGGTGAACATCTCGGGATGGAAAGGAAGAAGTGAATTGGACAGGAGGATAAGAGCCGCAAGCCAGGTAGCTCGATCCCTGTATTATTCTGTACTTAGAAAAGTAAAGCTCAGCCAGCGAGCAAAGTTGGCAGTTAAAAAATGAGTTTTCAGGCCAACCCTAGTGTACGGCCACGAGCACTGGATCTAAACTACAGGCCGCCGAGACGATTTCTACAAGGATTAGTAGGAATTACCAGAAGGAGTTACCGCATGAAAAAGATGTTCTGCAGTCATGATCTCAACCTAGGATTACGAATTCGAATGGTCAAATGCTATGTGTTTTCAGTATTTTTCTATGGAATGGAAGTATGGACGCTTACCGAAGAACTGATAAGGCGACTTGAGGCATTCGAGATGTGGATCTACAGAAGAATTCTCAAAATAAGCTGCATGGACAGAGTTACGAATGAAGATGTTATGGCTCGGATGAATAAAGAAAAATAAGTTATTAAAACAATAAAAATCTGAAAACTTCAATATCTAGGACATGTGATGAGACATCCAGAGAAATACGAGGTCTTTCTTCTCATAATGCAGGGAAAGATTGCCGGAAGTCGGGGCCCTGGAAGAAGGAGGACTTCACGGCTGACAAACTTGAGACAGTGGTTTGGCCAGTCTACTGTGGAGCTATTTCGGGCCGCAGTAAACAAAGTCCACATAGCCAACATGATTGCCAACGTACATTAAACGGACAGGGCACGAGAAGAAGAAGAAGACCAGAAAGAACAGAATCAGAAATATTCAAATAAGATAATGTCTCGAAATAGAGCCCTTATTGACGTGTATCGAATAATCACAGTTACGGTGGCTGGGACATATCTTGCGGATGTCGGCGGAAAGTCTGCCAAAGTGTATTTTTCAGGTAAGACCAGAAGGCAGAAGACCAAGGGGCCGTCCTAGGAGGAGTTGGCGGAAACAGTTGGAAGACTGCTACGAAGCGAGGTTGCAACCGAATTGGGGTGACGTGGAGAGCGAAGCCCAAGACAGTTGGAAAAGTTGGAACATTTAATGCGGTGCAAGGACCCCGATCCATTAAGATAAGGATAGAAGAAGAAGAATAGGTGCCATCTTCTATTGGAGGTCGGCGATCAATTGGTGATCATGACTCAATTCACCGAGTTACCTAGTACCAGGCCCTCAATCTACGCAGCCATGAGATGTGGCGTCTTCCTATACATCTTTTTCCTGTTATTTTCCCCTGGAGGATGAGTTGATTAAGATTGTACTTTGTTCCTCTCATAATGTGTCTAGGATATTCGAGCTTTCTTATCTAGAGGACTTCGACATTCGTAATTCTATCCACCATATATACCATAGGCATTCTTGGTTACAAGCTTAGATCACGGTTATAAAATATAGGTCTCATTCTGATTTCTTGCAATCTCTATTCGAGCTCTTACTTTTTGAGATGGATTCCATTTCTCGTTTACCCGTGCACCCAAGTACTTGTATTAATTATGTGACTCTCTGTATTGTGAATGATTGTACATGGGGTATAAAAGCAGTGTCCAAAAAAAATTTAAAATATTCTGATTGCAGTCACCAAGGATAACTGATTTAGAATGTACTGAATTCTAGATTTAATGTATCTACCTCTTCCAAAATTATGTTTCCTATAAAATCTCGAATTCATTACATTATAAATTCGTAATTTATTTAGATATTACTACCTTTGCTTTTATACCCCACATATTTTTGTGTAGCGAGCGTGAGGGAATTAAATTGATAAATTTAATAGTGGACTCATTAGTTAATTTTGTATTTATTGAAAAATTAAACAAGTTAGAAACACTACCAGGTCTTTTAAGGTGGATATTTCAGGATGTCCTATTTTTCTGCACGGACCTGTTACATGTAGAATAAGACAAAAAAAGTGCAGAATCATAGAAGAATTACATTAAAGATGTATGCTGTGAATTCCATAGACAGCTCACAAATTCAATTTTAACATTATTGATTGATATGAATGTTACATTGTGGTGCAATTATTTTATTTTACTTTACTTTTTATTTTAATTTACACTAAATCAAAGTTTGTAATTCATTTATTTCTTTCTTTCGGAAATAAACCCAAGTTATTTTTATGTATGAATAAGAGCATGAGTTATCAGAATCGAACATATTCACCTGTTTCATATCATATTTCACATAGAAACAAATTTGTAATATATATTTTTTTAATTTATTTATTCATGGGAAACTAACAGTACATATAAAAATCAGATTTCATATGATTATTACATAGTATAGAGACCATCTTACAGGTTTCCATAGAGTTTACATGTTATATATTAACATATAGCACCAATAACTTCAGATATACAAAAAAAAACAAAAAAAGGGAAATTTTTAAGTTACGAACAAAATATGAAAGTCAAAGAATTAAAGGTAAAAGGGGAATCAAAATTAGATAGAAAAGGACAGATCTACTTAGTAAAAATTGGAAGAGATAAGAAGAAAAGTATATAAACAGTAATAAGGACAAGTAAAAAATAGAAGACAAGAACTGTCGTAATAGTGTGGAAAAAGTTAATATAATGAAGTAACAACATAATGAAATAAGTGACAATAAAACGAAGACATAATATTCATACACCTTTACACATACAATTTGTCAAATGAAGCTTCTTAACATTTTTCATTATCTAGTTTACCTTGTTTTACCAAGCGTTACCATATCTTAGCATGTCTTAGCATTCCTTGGGTGCTTATCATTCTGTTTTCATTTATTCGCTTTATTTAACCAAACCACCGTAGCGATTCCTTTTAAATCATATTCAATACGCTAAAATCAGCTTTATATTATCTCCTAACTTGTTTATTCTACACTCATTTCACGCCTTAGCATTTGTGTACCTTTGTTCATTCTGACTTCCTTTGTTCCTCATACAATATAAGGTATGAGGAACAAGTTCTGTTTTCATTTATTCGCTTCATTTAACCAAACCACCGTAGCCATTTCTTTTAAATCATATTCAATACGCTAAAATCAGCTTTACTTTATCTACTAACTTGTTTATTCTTTACTCACTACACGCCTAAGCGATTGTGTACCTTTGTTCATTCTGACTTCCTTTGTTTCTCATCTACCAGAACTCAGTTTCGTATCACTCGTCCTTGGCTGACTCGTTAGAAATCATCGCGTTCCCAATTTCACAAACCCATCTACTAACTAAATGATTTGATCAACTTATTGCCAGTAGAATAATAAAAAGACGAATAATTATATTGTAAGTAGCATATGAGAAATGCTAAAACGTCGACTATATCAAAATTCAACTCGCTGTACAGTAACACAAAATATACCGACTGTAATATTATAATTTGTCAGCTTTTTCAGATGCTTCTAAATATTCAGTTCACAACCCCTGGCTAAGATATTTCTCGGGGTGGCTCTGGGGGTGTTTCCTCTGAAAGGTTCGGGTGGGGATGATAACCCCCTCCCCTCCGGCTCGCTGGAGGGGGCAGCAACCACACCCTCTTTCATCCAATCACAGCCCACCCCACTCTGTAACTCGTTATTCAGTCAAAATAATAATAATCTGTCTCGCATCTGCGTGGATTTTTTCAATTTAGGGTGGTGATTCCCGAACCTCCTGGCGAGGGGATGTTTTGTAACAGGAGCTATATTTAAGGACGTTAAAGTATTTATCGTGTTTTCAGTTGTTTATTTCTGTCACTTAAATTGGACCCTGTGGTGTGTGTCCAAGTTTGGCACTTTAACCTTTCAAAGCAGAGATTTGCTGGTAAAAAGAGGCACCTATTAGTTACGTCATTCTACTATTCGTATCAAATTAATACAACATCGCTGTTTGCCCTACAACTCCTAGTGGGCCTTGGCCTTCTCGAGAATCTTCCACTTATCTCAGTTTTACGCCAATTTTCTCTAGTTATGATCTACAAGGCTCATTCTCACGAAAACGCTAGATGTAGCGCCTAATTCCAAAACACCCTAAAACGATTTTATGTGTTTTTGGATCTTATGCTTTATTTGTGGATAAAAACGCATATTTGGAAAGCTTCTATGCAGTATTTTGGAACAAGCCCTGATTTTTTACATTCAATATCAATGCGTTAAAGTGATTTTTCCAAGAAACAGTGTATTTTGCGTGCAGTTGACAAGGCATTAATCGAAATTATCCGAAATCCGTTTTAGGGGATTTTGAAATTAGGCGCTACACATACACTGCTTTCGTTAGAACTCATCTCAAGGGCGCTTTACATATTAAAATTATAATTTATAGAAATTAACTTTGTATACACCACTTTTTTATTGCAAAAAATTCAACATGTTTCAAAGCCAATGACTTCTTCATCAGGATAACTAATGTACAAAATTAAATTTAAAAATCGAAGTATAGGTAATCAAAAAATTAAAAAGTTAACTATGTTAAGTAGGTAGGTACTTTATTATTATTCATTTTAAGTATAACTTTTTAATATTTTGATTATTTATACTTCGATTTTTAAATTTAATTTTGTACATTTGATATCCTGATGAAGAAACCATTGATTTTAAAACATGTTGAATTTTTTTCAATAAAAAAGTGGTTTATACAAAGTTAATTTCTATAAATTATAGTTATAATGTTACCACAAAACAATTTTGCTGTGTTAGAAGAATATAACATTAAAATTAGTTTATAAAACAACTTACAGGCTAAAGAACTTGTTTACTATTACTTGTATGCTGGATGACACGCATGGTTCGTTTTTTGAAATGTGGTTAACCGTATTTTTGTTTCTGTTTGTTTGTAGTTGTTGGTAGTTGATTCCATAACTTTGGGCGATAAAAAATATTTTTTCTTAAATGATCCAAAAAATATTCTAAGTAAAAATAATTTGAAAGTTACTCTCGCTGGTTAACGGTGCTGTTTTTACTTCCATAGAGTTTTATGTTCATTAGATTATTTTTTCATCATTGATCTATTTTGCATCGAATAGTTAACGCTGCTATTTCAATAAGTAGTGATAATGTACAATAAAAAGGGATAGATTTATGAATTATGATTTTTTTATATACAGGTGTGTTAGCAATGACAGTATGTCCAGAGTAGGTAATAACATTGCTCACTCCTGAAGAAAACTTGAAATAACGGTAGAAGATAAGTCACATTTATTCTGTCATTTTTATGCCTGCATTTGACGAAATTGTTTTATTTTATACAGAGATAAACGTACTACATTTCACATAAAACCTGCTACATTTATTAACCTGCTTATATTGGATGTTGATGCTGAAAGAAGTGTTGCCAGTCTATTATTTGCGGCAAAAGGATGTACGCATTATACGCAGGTAGGTACATATTAGGTCCTTACATATGAAATTGGCGTTTTGCCGTACTGGCAAATTTGATCTCAAATATCTTCTCTTTGGTTAGGAATTCCAAATCCAAATTTATACAGCTATTTACTCATATATTTGTGTTTTGAAAATTATAATTCATTTGTTTTTTCCTCAATTGTTTTTTTCTTTGCGTCACTCAGTTTACAAAATGAAAAACTTGAATTATCGCGTTATTTACGAGTACGAGTTCCACCGTGGCACCAGTGCTGCAGAAACGGCTCGAAGGATTAATGATGTGTATGGCGACGGTGCTGCAAAAGAAAACACAGTGCGTTTTTGGTTCCAACGTTTACGTTCTGGAAATTTCGACCTGCAGAACAAGCCCCGTGGACGGACGGAGACCAAAGTTGATAATGAAGAATTGAAGGCTATTGTGGAAGCGGGATCCATCGCAAACCACATCCGAGTTAGCTGCAGGCTGCGGTGTTAGTGATAAAACTGTTTTAATCCACTTGAAGCAAATTGGTAAGGTGAAAAAGCTTGAAAGGTGGGTACCTCACGAATTGAGTGAAGCAAATCAACAAACGCGCGTTGACTGCTGCGTTGCATTACTCAACCGGTACAATAATGAAGGGATTTTAAATCGAATCATTACCTGTGATGAAAAGTGGATCCTTACGATAATCGGAAGCGCTCATCGCAATGGCTGAACCCTGCCGAACCAGCCAAACCATGCCCCACGCGAAAATTGACTCCAAAAAAGTTACTTGTGAGCGTTTGGTGGACTAGTGCTGGTGTCGTTCACTACAGCTTTTTTAAATCTGGCCAGACGATTACGGCAGATGTCTATTATCAGCAACTGCAAACCATGATGGAAAAGCTAGTTGCTAAACAACCGAGGCTGTTTAATCGCTCTAGGCCACTGCTGCTTCATGATAACGCTAGACCACACACAGCACAACAGACGGCTACCAAATTAGAGGAGCTTCAATTGGAATGTCTAAGACATCCACCGTACTCTCCAAACCTTTCCCCAACAGATCACCATTTTTTTCGAAATTTGGATAACTTCTTGCAAAGGAAAAAATTCAACTCCGATGGGGCAGTCCAAACCGTCTTCAAAGATTTTATTGATTCCCGTCCGAATGGTTTTTTTTAGTAAAAGGATCGATGAACTACCTATGAGATGGCAAAAGTGCATAGATAGCAATGGTACATACTTTGATTAAATAAATATATTATAATAAAAAAAAATCGGCTTTATGTTCCTCCCATACTAAACGTCAATTTCATATGTAAGGACCTAATATTTAATTATCACTCCTTAGATTAGACCTTCCTAAACTCCTTCGCCTTATAGGTCTTGTGCTCATCGGGGACTTCGATGTTTATTGTTCCGTCATTTTCTCCACATGATCCAAGCATCGAATTCTTCACAATTTTTTTAATTTAATGACGCTTGGCTCCTTAAACAAAGTATAAAGCTCATTATTGTACCGCCCGCGCCAAAGTCATAAATAGCTCGCAAACTCGTTTTACAGTTTCCGCTAATGTGACGCCTTTGTAAAGTTTGAACCATTTCTTATTCATGGAATATACTTTTAATAGAGCAGTCTCACCTAGAGCCCATCTCCGGGATGATAAAGGACCAGCTGTCCCGGTTCATTACGCTCGGACATACGAGTCTATTCTCATTGGTTTGCACTATCTTGACAGCTATTATGTAACATTGTACGCTATGTCAATTTTGACGCGATGACTATTGTATAAAATATGTACGTTTTTATATTATTTTTAAATTTGTTATAAATAATTATTGTATTTATATAATCACATTGTTAATTGCAGTAAAATTTTCTTATAGAATTTCTGTTTGTTGTCTGAAAATCAATATTGCTTTGCGAGTGAAGATTATTATGTTCTAATAAATCGCGGTATTGCAATACATAGGTATATATCAAGTATACGTATTGAAAAAAAATGAAAGAATGTAACATATTTAGGTACCTACTATATTTCATTCACAACATATTAATAATTTTAGTTATAAAAATATGGTTAATGGTACCACAAAGGTACATATAAGTTTATATTTAACGTGCTTTAATAATTAGTCCAATTCCATAAATTCAATAAAGTCCAATTCTTACTTAATTACACGATTAATTACGCCACCCTTCAGCTTATCAGCGATTAAAATATTGTTAATATGATAAATCCAATATGACTTCCTTCCGTTGTACCGTCAGATATCTAGAGAACATTTTCAGTCTCCATCTAACTGGAGAATCTAGACCCTGCTCTCTTGAACCGTTGTATTATCTGCCTGATTAAGTATTTTATTATACATGGCTATTATTTTTATAGCCATTGAATCCGAATCTTTTATCTTTCCAAAGGGGTGAAATTGTATATAAAGAATACCACCCAGGTGTATGCGTTCTTATTTAGGAGAAAAGCGAAAGTGTTATAGGTTTTTGATTATAATGATTGAGAGTAGCAGATGTAGTCAGTATAGGTCATAATTTCTGGGATAATTGAGGAGAATAGGTTTTTGGTTGTGTCAATTGAAAATAGTAGTCACGATGTAGGTTTTTGATTGTGGTTATTGAAAATAACAAATATGCTACAAATATGACATTGTGCTGATTGAATAAGGAAAGCTGTTTAGGTTTAAGGCGTGATATAGGTTTTTTGAATGTGAGTATTGATGGTATTTTGTTGCTAATTCTACCATTATTATATTAGTTTTTATTTGTGTTTATATATATATATATATCGTGTATTTTTGACCAAAGTATTCGAGCTTGCTAATTGCTAATTCTACCATTATTATATTAGTTTTTATTTGTGTTTATATATATATATATCGTGTATTTTTGACCAAAGTATTCGAGCTTGCTAATTGCTAATTCTACCATTATTATATTAGTTTTTATTTGTGTTTATATATATATATCGTGTATTTTTGACCAAAGTATTCGAGCTTGCTAATTGCTAATTCTACCATTATTATATTAGTTTTTATTTGTGTTTATATATATATATATCGTGTATTTTTGACCAAAGTATTCGAGCTTGCTAATTGCTAATTCTACCATTATTATATTAGTTTTTATTTGTGTTTATATATATATATCGTGTATTTTTGACCAAAGTATTCGAGCTTGCTAATTGCTAATTCTACCATTATTATATTAGTTTTTATTTGTGTTTATATATATATATCGTGTATTTTTGACCAAAGTATTCGAGCTTGCTAATTGCTAATTCTACCATTATTATATTAGTTTTTATTTGTGTTTATATTTATATCGTGTATTTTTGACCAAAGTATTTGAGCTATTCGAGCAAAACATACCTTTAGAAGATGACAATTTTTTCTGTAAAAACATCTTTGATATCTGACTAAAGATACGTGCTGTTTAATTTGTTTAAATGGATATACAAACGATCTATTATAATTTGGGTGTTATTTTAATTTATCGATTTTATTATATTTTTGGTGGGGCTAAGACAACTCTGTAATTTTTTAATATTTTGAATTAACTCAAAAGTAATAACAATTAAAATTTATTGATAAATTTTAGAACCAAAATTATAATTTTCTCTTTCTATATGTTCTATAGAGTCTTTAATAAGCAATTGAATTTTTATTTAGTCAAAGTTAATCCAATAGACATGCTTGTATAAAGATAAAAAAGCCATCCTATAAAGACTTCTTCATACGTTTCCCATGTACAGAATTTCGTCTCTGTGAGACTTTATTTTTACTTTACTAAATTTATCTTGCTAAATGCCTTAAAGGAAAATATATCATTTCTTTCAATATGTTATATTATTTAGACTTTAGAAGTAAAATATTATATAATTATCTAAGCCACTTAAAATTTTATTTCTCAGTTTTTTTAAGAGGCAAAAGCTCACGAATTTATTTCTTGATTTTCTAGATCAACGCGACTGTGAAAAACAAAATTTAAATTTATTTGAATATGTCTAAATTGCTTTCAGTAAATAAGTTGTGACAACTTGATTTGTTTCGTTTTTTTTCTTGTTTAATCTTTTAGCATTTTCAATGATAGATAAGGGAATATATAATAATATTAATATCTACAAGGATCCAAAATCAACAGTGCTTATAATGATAGATTTGCCAAAGTCTAGCAGAACTCACACTGCGACCATCGATGCTGGAAGATCGAGTATATTTTATTTTAAGATTTTTCAAAATGACATCGACACGCTACGTAAAAAAAACATCCGATATACGATTATCAATATCCCATTAAACCCACACACTGACATCTTCTCAAGACTCGCCCAAGCGCCGGTTAACTTGACCGCCACACGTTTAAGTTAAGTGCTCGATGGCCGACAGGGTAATTCGCAGTTAGCTTTAACTAACCGGTCAAACCGACCCTTAACTAACTACCGCACCGAGCGGCGACCACCGGACCACCGGGGGCCAAAACAGACCCGACCGCAAGCCTTCATCCCTTGGGCTGTATCAGTTAAGTGAGAAACAAAAGATTGGGGTAGTTTAAACATGGATTAATCGAGTTCCGGAATTGGTCTTACTTGGTGTTGTTTCATAGTTTCGAATTTGATCGACGGATTAGTTTATTGCTCGTTCCACCGCGACAGTTCAAATAAAAGTTATGTCTTCTTCTTCTTTAAGGGCTTCTCCAATAATCGATTGCAAGCAGCAGCTCAAAATAATTATTCCATGGATTTTCCGCATCATTTCCCTTTCGGCCAGGATGTCTTTCGTCTTCCAGCTTTTGCTCGCCTTGAATAATGGGATGCAGGATTTGGGACTTCTCTGGATTTCCTTGATACGACTAAAATATTGCCATGGGACTATGACTATAGGATGCAAATGAAACAGTTAAAATTAATGAAAGTTTTATTAATTAGATAAAGTTACTAGGCACGAATTTAATCGAAGCAATATTCTTAAATTCACTCTAATTTGTTCTTGAATATTTCACACACTAATTCACTAAATTTGTTCTAGAATCTTCGCTGCACTTTTTATCATTCCTGAATATTTTATCTCTCATAAACCGATACACAATGCTGAAGCAGCTACATAGGCTTCGCCCGCCAGAGCGTTTAAATTTCAAACTCTCTCTGATGGTGTACAAAAGTCTTCAAAGAAATGCAGCACAATATTTTATGGACCTCTGTATCCCGGACAATATTATTGGAAGGTGACTCGCACTGCCGTCAGCTGAATCGGAGGCACTCTGCAGGCTGGTAGTACCAAGGAGACCTGGAGCCACCAAGTTTGCGAAACGTGCTTTCAGCATTGCGGGCCCAGCTAGCTGGAATCAGCTGCCACCAGTGTTGAGATTTATGAAAAATCAGGAATCTTTCAAGAAGAGCGTAAAAACTTACTTATTCGCGTCCTTGAAGCGTCTTTAACGCAAAATCGGAGCCTTATGAATCATCATAAACATGACATAACATTACTTAAATCGCTCAGGTTTGTACTACAAAAATTCTCGCTTGTCGGTGGGTACTTTCTTGATTTACTATCGCTGGATGACTCACGCGCGAGCAACATACGCCACACGATTTCGATTTCTATGATAACAGCCCACTTTCAACTCTGACACACAATGAGTGCGCAGTAGTCGGTCGTAATCATTGCGTCGCGATGGTTCCAGAATCTATTGCGTTAGGTATTCCAGATTTTTGTAAAAATTTCTAAAATACATTTAATAGGTGTATAGTAGATTATGTGCAATTCTTTCTGCTTCTACCATCTCATGACATCTTTGTTATTTCTTGGTTTTAATTGTTTTGAAAATTTACCTTTACCCTTCCCATCCGAATCCTTACTTTGCTATTTGTCACGCTATCAATCATGTTTATTTTTAGAAGCCGTCTGTAATCCACATTTCAAATGCTTCAAGTCGTTTCAGCATTGTTCCATGAGTCAACATTGTTGCATGATTCCATTCTATACAAAAATAGAGGAAATACATGACATGAAAATTTAACTTGTAACGTAAAAGGAACAGTTAGGTATGGCGAAAAGTTATACGCCCAGATTTGAAAGACCGCGGTATATCCAAAATAACCAAAATCAGGCTAGTAAGGTGTCTAGTTTTTGCGTGAAAGACGCTTCAAGGGCGCTTTACAGATGTGACATCTTGAAGAAGTGAGTTTTTAGCCTCTCCTTGAAAGATTCTTGATTTTCCGTGGATCGCAACACTGGAGGCAGCTGATTCCATATAGCTGGTCCCGCATTGCTGAAAGCACTTTCTAGTGCTCGAATCGTTAACGTCAAAATCAAAAGAGAGATGGCAGATAGATGCCTTTCAGATATGGTGTTGGACACACATATTGCATATTCCGTGGATAGTAAGAACAACATGAACTTGAAATCAAGGAGAGATTCTCAACTACTTATCTGAGATGAATCCTCCAATCTCTTGCTTGGAGATTGTCTGGAAGACCTCGTTGTGGTGGACCACTTCGAAGGGACCACATATTGGACCGACCAATTGGAAAAAGCTACATGCACTTCTCTGGTCTATCTGGCAGGAGGTCATAATGGTCACGATCCTCATTCAAGAGGGACTGATTTGCATGATGAGCTGAGACATCAACAAGGCCTGAGCGATTCGCATGATACATACGACGGGGTGTTCGAAAGTTTCATCGAATCCCTTTAGAAAAAATGTTTTTGCCGCGTTGATAGCTATACATGCGCAATGTCGAGACAGATAGTATTTTCTTGTTGCGTTCTCAACATGGCAGCGCGCCGCATGCCTATTGCTTTTATGTGATATCTACAACTTTTTTCCGTAGAGTAACTGGAATAATTTTGTTTTTTTTTTTTTAATACTGTTCTTTATAAATAACGCGTCGTTCGAAAAGAGGGAGCCGGTCCAACGCTGAGCCATTTGGATCCTGCATATATTAATATTTTTTATCCTCCTCGAACACAATCGCCGACTTTTCCCTCCATTGTAGGCTCCACCGCCTGCTATATTTTCTGCGAAGCCTTTTTATTCTGGGGTGTATTTGGGATGTGCCCATCTGTTTTGTTGCGAGCAGTCAAATGTTGATAACTCATTTCAGCTGAAAAAATGGAACGCTGTTCTGAAGAGCGAACGAGATTTGTATTCCGCTTCGCGTTTCGTTGTGAGATTGATCGTGGATGCTGTGAGCATCATTCATTCGTCAGTCCTTTGTTCGCTCCGTCATTCCAGTTATCTCGGCAGTCGTGAACGAAATATTTAACGTCTCACTTCATGTCATCTAATAAGTAGTTAATTACTGTAATGAGGCGGTAGTATTAGAAAGAATTACGCACTACCTAAATAACAGCAAGAAGTTGAAATCAAGGAGAGATTCTCAACTACTTATCTGAGATGAATCCTCCAATCTCTTGCTTGGAGATAAAATAGTCTGGAAGAGCTCGTTGTGGTGGACCACTTCGAAGAGACACATGTAATGACTAAGTAATCTTAGGAATGCACCACGACACGCTGGAATCGACCGGGACATTACGTAAACTCTGGAAACATCGAGAAAGCGATATTACCTGTTTAAAGGAATCGACCGGTTGCTGCGCAATAGTCTTTTTTTGATGTTTGACGAGTGCTATATTGCCAGCGATAAAAACCGCAGCGTAACCTTATTCATTTTGATATTTTGACATATACATAACATCCTAACGAAACATGTAGGTGTAATTTAATCAAATAATATAAGTAGATACATATAAATAATACAATCAATATTTCAAATATTTACTTACTTACTTACTTACTTACTTACCATCACGCCGTTTCAGAGAAGGCAGAGAGGATATAGCGCCATACTCTTCTGTCCTGACATACAACTTTCGCTCCGTCTACATTCATACATCTTCGCATGCAAGCTCGACGGTTGTTCAGGCTTCTAACAGGACCATCTTCCAGTATCTGTAATCTGGGCATGCCACGTCTTCTGTGGTCGCCCTCTCTTTCTGGCGCCGTCAACACTTGCATCATATATCTTTCTTACCATTCTTTCCTCATTCATTCGTCAACGGCTCAACGTGCCCAAACCACCTAAGTGACCTTATTTTTATTCTCTGTATTATGCTACGATCAGCTTTACATTCATTCCTAATATCTTCATTCTTTACTCTATCATACATGGATTTACCACACATACGTCTAAGGGACCTTAAATATTTATGCTAGAGATTTTTATGATATATCAAAATATGAATGCTTTGATAACAATTGTGATAGAAATATTACAAAATATATGTTGTATTCCGATTTATTTTCATGCTGTGATGTTCCCACTGCACGCCCCTGTAAGATAACTATTTGTATTTTTATATGTTCACTCTTTGTCTCTAATATATTCCTTATATTATATTGTTTACCTTCTATTTACCTTTACATGCCCCTTCATACTAATTGATTCACTTTAAAAATATGTATTTTTCTTACATACATAATCAATAGATGTCATGCATCATGTACCTACTCCTATCGCCAAACACGAAATTAATTTTTCACTTTAAAAATATGTATTCTTCTTACATACATAATCAATAAATATTATGCATCAAGTACTCCTATCCCCAAACACAACTTTAATTTTTACTTTAAAAATATATTATTTTTTTTACATTCGTAATCTATAGATATTATGCATCTTGTACTACTAACCCCAAACACAAGTTTAATTTTTCACTTAAAAAATATGTATTTTTCTTACATACATAATCAATAGATATTATGCATCATGTACTCCTATCCCCGAACACAAGTTTAATTTTTCTGGGGACAGTTAAACAAGTATAAAAAATGTAACCCATTAAAACCAAGTTTTTACTATACTCCCTTTCTTTGTAAAATATAACAATAATTAAAGACGAATTAAAACATATAACATAACACTAAACTTACAGAAATTTAATATATTTCTAAAATGTCAGATGTTTTGAGATGTCAAGATTTTGATAGATTCAATTATCATCAATATCGTAGCTTATGAATTTCCAGCGTCAAATGATTTAGTCAGAATCAGATTTGAGTAATGTAGAATTCTTCAAAACTAAGCAGAAATCTAAAAGAAATAAATTGTAATTTGATTTTTTCCCAAAAAACCCAATTTGCTGTCATCTGTGAACCGATTGTTTTGTAAATTTTCGAAATTCGTAGTGAAATATTCCGCGACGTTATCGGGCCGCCGCGCCGTTGCTAATCAAACTTTTCTAATGATTCCAATTTGAAAAAACCAATTGTCAGTCAATTTAGATTTTCGACATTCGTAGTGAAGTACCTATTATGCATACCGACGGAGTAATTCAAATTTAGAAAATATTCCGCGATGTTAACAGGCCGCCGTAATCAAACTTTTCTAATGATTCCAATTTGAAAAAACCAATAAAATTTCTAAAAATCCGAAATAATACTATAATTATTTATTTTTTGTAACGAAAATTCGATAGATCTTCTTGATCGTCGCCACGAGTCTGCTTGCCAAGTTTCAGCTCGATTGGATCACGGGAAAAGGGTCAAAAATTGATCCAAAGTTTTTGTTGACGGCAAGCAAGCAGACGCCGCAAGTTAATATAAAGAGAGTAAAAATGAGCTTAATCGAAATCTACGATCGAAATAGATACACTTAATTATTTCTTCCCGCTCTTAATGTTATTCGCATTCAAAATGAAACCCTTTTCGATACATTTTCCCGGCTCTGTGTCCCTTTCAACTATCGTCCCGCCATTTCTGCGAAATTTCCGATTGTTCGACGTCTTTCTTCCGCCATGTTGTCCCATTATCACGGAAGATTCCTTCAATACCGACCGCGGTACCCCGCACGATTGCTTCCTCGATTTGTGCACAAAGCCAGACAAAATGGAAAGCGCTTTTGCGATTTTCGCTTGTGGATGCTTTATGTACTGAAAACAGAAAACTCTTTCTCTCTCGCAGGAATACAGCGCGGGACAAATAGTGGGAGAAACGCGTGCGCACAATTTTAAAACGCCAGAACTTAATAAGCGATTTATTAATCAGTAATTAACTCATTATTAGATGGACAAAGGTCTGAGTGAAAAACATAAGCTTTGTCACCTCTATGTGAGTTTTATTATAATTTTATATTTCAGAATATTTTGAGATTGTTCAAATCTTTCAGAACAGTACTGGATTTCATGTCACATAGACATTATTAATCTATCAATGTATATTATAGATGTCTCACAGAGACGAAACTGTAAGAAATAATATTTCCTGGCGTATCCTAGTGTAATTAATGTTAGTAATTCGGATGAATTTCATTACACAGAAAAAGTATATTGCTTTCAAAATATTCCGTAAAATTAATTGTAGATTTTCTCATTAGTGACATTAACGACATCTGTGGGGATTTGGGGGAATGAAAATGGCTTTGTACAGGCCGCATGGAAAGGTTTTTACAATGCGTATATGAAGTGTGGCGTGTAATTCAAATATATACAACTTCCAAAAATTAGTAGGCATATATTCTATCGTGGGTGGAAATGGCGAATGTTACATCACTTAAGCCAACCATACGATATGTCATAAGTCCTATGTACACCCAAAAGACTGTAGGTACCTAATTTTCCATAAAAAAACTACAGTTTCGTCTCTGTGAGACATCTATAATATACATTAATTGGAGAAAAGTCACTTAACACGAATTAAACGTAACTCTATTCTTTAAATTACACTGTTTAGCAATATACCATCCGTATATGGATACTATCGCTGATAACTCTTTATTGATCGCTCGCAGAACATTCAATTTTCGCACGTATTTATTTATTATTATTTCGCTCGATATCTGTCGCACTCACGACTGGGCACCCCGGCCATCGTCCCAGGCGTACTTCGTACTGATCGAACTATCAAAACCACACTCTCGCGCTGCGGCGTAGTCTTAGTATTTATACCCAAACGCTGATTTTTCGAACCTCCTAGATTATTCTAGTGTTTAAAAGGTTCCCGTCATTTCTAGGCTTCCGGACGTTTGTAACCCTAGATGAGTGTAGACCGTTCGCGATACTTCATTGTTCCAAGTGATATTTAACAGGGATTCGAACAGTGCATAAGTTCGTTGTTTCATTTATTAATATTTCATTAGGGATAAATTATAGAAGTCTCACAGAAAATAAGCTATTTTTATTTGAGAAAAGTGGATGGAAGTCTCTTGTACGATGGCTCAGGGCTTACAACCTGTATGAGCTGACTTAAGTGATCACTCTACACAATGCAACGTTCACGAATTCTATCGTAAGAACATTCAACAATTCCATCCACTTTTCTCATACGTAAATAGCTTCATCTCTGTGAGACTTCTATAATTTATCCTTAATTATGCCTGTTGAAAGAGCTACTGCTGTGTTGAACAATATTACTCTGGACATTAATCTGTTCCATGTCTCTGAGAGGGTTTTCCGTAGCAGGATTCTCCTACACCTTTGATATGAATGAATTTATATACAATTGATATATATGTTATAGATGTCTCAAAGAAACGAAACTATATTTTTAAGGGAGAGTAGGTATAGAAATCTTTTTGGGTGTGCATAGGACCTATCGTGCGGTTGGCATATAAGTGATCACTTTACACATTTGCAACGTTCGCCATTTCCATCCATGATAGAATACCATGTCTACTAATTTTTGTAAGTTGTATATATTTAAATTATACGCCACGTTTCACATGTGAGTTGCAAGGATCCTCAACGCGGCCGGCCACAAAGCTTTTTCATTCCCCTTGAATGACCACAGATGTCGCTAAATGAGACATCTATATTTGATTTTGGATTTTTTTTAGCTATATACTTTATCTTTCTAATGGAATTCATCCGAATTTCTATCATTACACTAGTATACGCCAGAAATATTATCTCAATTTTTATTAAACTCCTTTTTTACCAGTATTTTCATTCAGAATATTTTGAGTATGTCCAAATTTTTCAGAACAGAACTGGATTGTGTGTCACAGGGACATCAATATTCAATTGATGTATATTATAGATGTGTCACAGAGACGAAACTGTATTTTTGAGGGGAAAAAAATCTCTTAAAAATACAGTTTCGTCTTTGTGAGACATCTATAATATACATAAATTGATCCCTGTGACACACACACACACACACACACAATCCAGTTCTGTTCTGAAAAATTTGGACATACCTACTCAAAATATTCTGAATTTATATACGTTTGATATTTTGTTGTTTGTATATTTTCTCACTCGTTAATAATATTTACAAATTAAGCATATGTTATATTAAAAATAAATAAATTAAAATTGAAATTGAAAAATTGAATAATCATCTCTCTGGGGACCAAATCCAGTAACTGTGTTTATAGAACATACTTTCATATCAAATAAAAATATTATTAATATTTCATTCATTTTCGTTAAAATGAATGAAATATTAATAATATGAAATTATTTATATTAGGTATTTATTAATTTATTTATGGGAAACAAAATCAGGTTACACATGAATATTAAATAGAACAGAGATCATTTTACAAGATTCCACAGAGCCAGGTCGTAAGCCCTATAAGCCCGCAAAGTCTTCCATATCTACTTTTTCATATAAATAGCATCGTCACTGTGAGTCATCTATAATATATCTTGACCGTAATGTGTATTTATCATTTTGTAACAAGGCTAAAAAGAATCACGCACCCATGTCAAGTGACAGTTGTTTGAAATGAACACAATACTACCGAAGATTCCAGAACGGCCTAGCATAATCTACGGCTTACAAGAAACACCTAAAAAAGTCTCGAAACCACGAGAAAGTTCTCGTAAACACTGGAAACGCCTTGAAAAACTGGAAGGCTCAATAAATAGGACCGTGCGCAGGAGTAAGACTCAGATTTTTGGGCACGTTGACAGTGATACCAAAGCGAAGGTAGCCGCGAGTCGCGAATTGCCAGGACGGCCAGGCGAGCCGTAATTCGACAGCGGATACACCGGAAAGTTCTTACGTAGCGACATAAACCGGAGCGAAATTAATTAGTGCGGAAATTGGATGGAATATTCTAGTGAATAGTGAATAAAGTGTTTTTGTACATTTGATTAATTATTCAATAATCAATCAATTCGTCACTACATTCCAGCGTTTTCATTCATTCCTCCAGTGGTCACGATACGTGACAATATAATATTTATTATTTAATAGGAGCAAAATGGCATTAAATGTGAGCTCTAAAGAAGCGCTACACACCCTTACACGAAACCTTCGGACATTCCGAATTTAAAAAACGAAGTGTCTCACTTTACAAGGGTCGAGGGTTGCGCGTCTTATGGCGGTTCTTCCATCCCTTACCATACCCTTAACATAAAGAGGGCAGGAAAGGGATTATCTTTTATGGAGAGAGGATGTAAGAAATGTCCCGAAGAGAATGCCATGTTAACAAGGGTGTTCTCGACGTAATTTGACGACACTTTGCCCCCAAACGCGCTTCTCATTTGTATTTATTTTCGCGGCCCTCGAAGTGTTTGTCTGCCGTGGATTACAATCAAAAGTTGTTTTGAAATTTGGATTTACATATTTTTAAATAATGATTTATCAAAATACGTAAATATCTGTGTGACAATTTCCGTCACTAGATACAAATAATTATAAGGTATAAAGGAATGATATAAAAAGCAAATGTAATAATGTCCGACACTAACGCTACCAGAAGCGCAAATAATGAAAAATTATAAGGTATGTTGATAAATGTAAAGCAAAAATCATAATTCTCAATTTAAAAATGTCCTTCACTAATGTAACACTGTCCGTAACTAACGCCACCAAGATGCTACGCTAGGTGGCGCTGTTTTTCACAGCCTTAAATCGCGGCCGAAACGTAGGTACATGCTAACACAAACACAATCACACTACGATTTCGCTGTTATTTCATCTGTTGAGAAAATTAAATAGGCATTATACGAAATATTTCAAAAATTAGATATCATAGGTCATTTGTATTATGTGACATCAGCGTCATCTTCACCCCAATGTCCTAGTAGGTTCGGGGGCCCAAAGACTCGACGAGGTGCTTCCATATTCCCCTGTCTTGCGCTGCTTCTGCATGAGTCAACCAGCCTAGACCCATTGTAATTTCATACACATTTTTTGTTGCTTCTCCCAGCTTAATCTGGGTCGACCCACCGGCCGTGTTCCTTTCGGTAATGCCAAGAGGATTCTTCTTGGTATTCGTTCCTCTGTCATTCTTAGCACATGTCCAAGCCACTTCATTTGTGATTTTTCTATGTATAGGAGTGGGGGCTCCATGCCGAGTGTGTGCCTTATGTCAGCACTTCTCACTCTGTCCATCAGTGTGACTCCCGCTACCCCCCTTAGAAAGCTCATCTCGGCAGCCTGGATCCTTGCTCTCACTCTCTCCGTCAGGATCCAAATTTGATGGCCATATATTAGGGTGGGCCTGTATACAGATTTGAAAACATCCAGTTTTTTCTTGACAGTAAACTCGGATTTTCTTATCACCCAACTATAACCTATAGAGGACGTAGAACGCCGGCTGCAGATCCAATTATTTTATCTATTTGTATTGTGTTGTTAAAATAATTGGTTTACATTTATATTTCGCATTTTTTTTGTTGTTGTTGAGACTGAATTACGGTGAACTCAGGAGCAAGTTGTTTGATTTGGGACTTGCTAGTGACCCATGGTGTTAGCTGCGGCCGCGTGAGGCAAACACCGGAGCACCTGTTAAAGAAATGTCCTATTTCAGATGATTGTCGAGAGGACTTGGTAAGGGATCTATCTAGGTCGTTTCTCCATAGTAAACGCTGACCTTCGAAGGAATGCTAATAACTTGTTTATTCGAGTGTGGGTCTCCCGCTGGGAATTCTTAGGGAATCTCTTGCTAGAGTGTGACTGCTGTGTGCTAGTTTTTTTAATTTTTTTATTTTATTTTTTTCCACTAGCGGTACTTTCTAAAGACGTAACTAAATTAGGATCATTACGGTGGTTGTATCTGCCGGTTAGGTTAGCTTGTTATTTTATTTTAATTTTTCCCTGAAGGGAGCGAATTACTCTAATAACTGTCTCTAAGCTGCAACTCTGCATTAATTTTAATTCTGGCTCTTAAGTTATTCGATTACATGTTGTGATTTTATTCGTAAACTAATTACTATAGACACCATGGACTTTTCATTCATATTTTGTACTATATCTCCTGATATTGGTTACAATTGACAAACTTGCGGGATAATATCACAAATTTGTTCATGCCAAATATGTTTTTTCGGCGCCTTAGCTAACCGAGCACGAGCGATAAGTCTAAGGAAATGGGTAATTTCTCCCAAGAATAAGGGATGGGAGTACGTCCCCAGAAAACATCCCCGTCTCGCAAAATTCAGCAGACATCAGACATCAACTAAAGCCCTTGTCTCTTTCCCCCTAAGTATTTTTGTAATTCTTGTCAAGGGCTGGCAACTTCGTTCACGAACACAATCACACAAATAATTAATCTGAATCTTCCGTGTATAGTTTTTTGGGATATTGTTTGGGTTTCGGATCCCATTGCAGGGTCCATCGTCAGGGCTGTTCATCATCATCATCAGCCCTGATCATGGAGCCTGCAATGGGATCCGAAACGTTGGCCAGAGAGGTCACATATACATGGCAGAATATCCCAAAAAACTATAAACGGAAGATTCTGAACGACCGTGAAAAACTAAGGACATTTTTAATTAATCAGAACATTAATTCTACTCTATATTTAGTAAATTTGTATTCTTATCTACGTAGGTAAATTTTATATTTCGTTGAAAAAATTTTGAATATAATTTATGTTTTTGCAAAAAAGTAAAAAGCTCTAATAAATCATCACAAATTAATTGTTCAAAACGAGTTAGGATCAAAGGAAATGGGATCGTTTCTTATTTTTTGACAGTTAATTAGATATTTCGAAGCTTCGTTTCTCATGATAAATGACGCTGGGAAATGATGATGAAAATAGTCACATCGACTTAGAAATTGCAGTCAGAATAATCTAAATATATTATGATATGCAGAACGCATCGTTTGAAAGTTTTTCAGGCATAGCACAAATTATTACCCTCTTTATAATTACGATTAATAGTGTATTTATTGGAAATTTACGTTAGTTCATATCCATATTTAGTGGACTGTGAATGTGAAAAATTTGAAGAATCATTTGTTCACTGTTCTGTAAATCGTTCGCTGTGGCATTTGTTGCCGAATCGAGTCATAGGTGTATATGTATGTAAAGGTGTGTATTTTAAAAGTGTAGGTATATTCTTAGGACGGAGATGTATGTAAAAATATTGTTAAATTAAAATATATACTGGTGTATGAAAGGAGTTAAAAAAATTCAAAATTACTGATATTCTAGTGTATATATAGGACAGTAACGAGGCTGAGTACCTACTAAAAGTGCTGAAAATAAATAACGGCGGCGCGCAATGACGTACAGTCAACCGAAACGGCGGACTGTTGTGCACTCAATCCGGTATAATTTAACCATGACCGTTTTATCTCTCTGAAGTATTCTACCACATTCTATTTCGTGGTAAAGTGTAATGTAAAGCCTAGAACATTCCACATGTTTTCGTTACCTCTAGAATGAATCTTTCGGAGGAATTGTGCTACATAAGGAGTCACGCGACAAGAGGTCGAAAAATTCAGTTTTTGAAGTTAACAAGGCGACATCTCCGTGATACTACGCAGTAAATAAATAAATAAAAAAATAAAATAAAAAAGGAAACCGCAAGTAAATAAAGGAAACCGGGGCGTATTGTCCCTTCGAGTGAAAAGTGATCAGAGTTTACCAGAAGTGATCTGAGGAATAGAAATAGCGTTAATTAGTGTGAATCAAGGAACGGTTAAATAATAAGTGTGTGAAATATTCGGCGATTACAAAATTAAGGACAGTACTAAAATTTAACTCGTGTCCAGGACTTTCTTTGGTATTACATTAAACTAAATTAATTTGTAGCGTTTTCATTTGCCTCCCAAATCCACGTCCCGTGACAATATGTTAAAATAATTCGTGATAATTTAATGTATAGATTAAAAAGTATATTGCTTATTACTGCACTTTAAAAATATAGAGTTATCATTACCAGCTGCGAAAATCTATGTATACTAACTAGTTCATGAGAAAAGACTGCAGATGCCACCAGCATAATCCATTAAAATAAACGGAAGATTTTCACATTTCAACATATAATATATACATAGAACTTTCAAAATTATATAATGTGTGTATGTTCTGGTGGAATTGTAAACATTGTGTTGTGTAGAGTGGTTACTTAAGCCAGAGTATAAAGGGATATATAGCCCTGGGCTTCCACATACGTTTCTTATATTCATAAGTTCGTCTCTGTGAGACTTATATAATTTATCTCGATTAATAAATCATCCATCTGAGGACAAAATCCAGTAACTGCTGAAAATGTTTGATTATATGACAGTAACAAATTTTCAGCACGTTTGAACGTAGTTTAAGCATGCTATCACGAATTACAATAGAATTTGTAAGAAAAAATGGCGCTCATACTCCTTTTCAGGCGTTAGATATTATACTGCTTTGTTGTATTTAACACAAACAAGAATTTCCATCACTGATAGTTAATCAACGGAAATAAATGCTTGCTTGTATAAAAAAATGATAAGCACATGACTCAATCATCATAACACATTATGAATATAATTACAATTGTATTGTGAATGAAATGACTGGGCTGTTGTCGTAAATTCTCGAAACATCGAGAAAACGATAACCGTTTAAAGGAATCGACCGGCTACTACGCAATCAGTTGTGTCAAATTAATTGACAGCGATAAGTCCACAGACAGAGCGAAATCGTACAGAGCGCTAGTGCGTGATGATTACAGCGATAGACAGGTATTCGGCGAAAGTACCTACCGACAAGCGATTTTCTAGTGTGAAATTGAACGGAACATTCTCGAAAGCGATCGAGTTATTAGTGCGAATTAAGAAACAGTGTAATATTAGTGCCTGAATTACAGAAACATTTAGTAACTGTGAACTAAAGAACAGTGCTCCAAAAAAACTTGTGTCCAGTGATTTTGGTGAATAAATAAAGAACAGAACAGTGCGCGGATCATATGCAATTTTCATAACACCATTTTTTTCAGTGCATTTAATTATACCTAAGCGTAGTTTAAAAAAAAAATTCATGTAATATTTTATGATTATCACTATAGCTTATAATTTTTTCAAGTGATTTATTTACTTTCTTTAGTTAAAAAACTCCGTGATGAGAATTCTTTAAATTTTAAAACAAAATCAAACTGTTAAAATCGAATTGTTATCTTCATCCTAGTCTCAACCCTGAAATGGCAGGGTTACATGTCTAATTTGTGTAAGGTATAACGAGCGTGGACTTTGGGGTAAACTCTGGTTTCTGCTTTCCGAGGGTTTGTTCGCTTCCAGACCAGCCCTCGGCGAAATAAGGGTGGCTGGCTGCATGCGAGGGAGTACATGGGGATGTTTATTCTGGGGAGACTTTATGGTTTACAGATACCCTGAAAGCTGTTTACCAAATCACGGGGAGGATTTCGAGAAATGCGAGCAAACGGCGATGAAGGAATTGATTTGAAGTCGTCAAAATATGATATTGTTAACAGATGTCAATAATTTAACATTTTTAATTGAATTTTAAAATCATTTTTATACTTTTATTTGAAAGGATCGCCGGGATCGTTAGATCATGGTAAGCAATTATGGTAATGAGCGAGGAGATTATGGTAAAATAAATACACGAGGCAAGTATTGAGGGCATCCGCAAAAGCTGGCATGATCAGAGAAATAAGATATTGGAAGATAACCCCGTTAAAAGCTTCAATAAAGAAAGAGCGTGCATCAAAAGGTATATATGACTGTGTATGAGGCAAAAGTGATGTGTCAGGACAGATGTTAGTAATTTTATTATATTTGTAAAACATAGTAAGTACAGCCAGTGATTTGTTTTTTCTAAATAAGTAAGCTTAACAGTATAAGATAAATGTTACACAGTTAAAATTACACAACTCTTGTATCAAGGAAGCAAGAAATATTGGATCAATTGAAAAGGAGAAAAGTGATTCTAAAAATACAATTCCAGGGGGAACAGAAACGTACTCTGGCATCAATAAATAGACTTTTAATACAGACCGTCAAAATAAATAGACACGAACTAAGATAAGTCCCTTTTCTACAATTTGGCTAACAAATAGACACCATGTTTGGCGCCAATACGTACGCCTTGTCAAAAAATATATTACGAGTTTGTAAATGTTGAAGCAATTATGAAAAGGACGAACTAAATACCTTTAAAAAGTACAATGCCTTGGCTAATAACTCGCGCTTTATTACAAGAAAACGTTTTTATTTAAGACACTTTTTAGAACAAAATAAATAATTATGTCTATTGTAAAAATACGCCTTGCTTACTAGATGCAAGAATAAATACTTTGCAGTATGAACGTGTCTAAGACAGGCGGATTTTTGAACCATTAAAAGGCCATACGGGAGAGGAGACATTCTTCCGCTGTGACCCATTCCCCTCTCCTGAAAAACTAACTTGGTTCAACTCTGTATACAGATATTTATGTACTAGTACTATCATATCTTAAGAGGCCCCAGTACACGATTTTCGTATTTGCTCTCGATTTTGCTAAATTTAACGTAAACTTATTAAATCATTTTGCAAAACCCATAGCTAAACAGGCTTTTAATCAATTATATTATGAGAGATCCATTTACTCTTGAAGCATTTCCATAAAAAAATACGAACAAATATATTGTTACAAGATCAAAAAATTATAACCCCAAAACACTATTATAGTTTTCATGCAATAGTGTTATCTTTGGTACACGTATATTTTCAAAAAAAAGACAAATTTTTTATTTACAAATTAATTTAAACAGTTTGAAGAACAAGTGGTACTATTCAGACATTAATATTTTTCGACAAGTTGTTAAATATATCGTTTTAAAAAAGGCAAAAATTAAACTTCCATTTCCTATATTGCAGTATCCATAAAACCATTAAAATATCAATTATTTTAATTAAATTTTGCATGCGTACTAAGAAAATTTCACTGTCATTAATATAAAAATATTCAAAAAATTATACCTCATACTCAAGAATTCGAATTAATTAAATCGTATAGTCTGTTATGGCCGCGCCCAGCGCGCCGTGCTAGAGCCATAGTTGTATAGCTAAAAAATAGGTGCTTCTAAAATATACTTTGTTTCTTAGTATCTCCTGACAAATAGGAATTTTGACATTTCTTGTATCAAAAATTGTCATAATTTTGATACAATGAAGTCAATAATCACCCAACCGATGATGGACCCTGCAATGGGATCTGAAACGTCGGCAGAAAGATCTTGTACCCAAGGCAGAATATCCCAGAAAACTCTAATCAGGAAAAGGCCAACTATGAGCCAAAAATTAGGTGATACCTTATTGCATCATGGTGGTACTCTGTGTAGGTATTGTAAAACGTTCACAATAACTAATTGTTTTTTATCAAATGTAGGCATCGTTCCATTTAAGTGCGTATGAGGATTGATAAAAAAAATACGAGGTAGGTATTTTCGTTTTTTATTTTTTCTCAAAAATCTTTATCAATACTAATTATATCCCCTTCAAAGTAGTCCTCATCAGGTACAATATTCTTGTGACACCGCTTTTTTCAATCTTTGAAGCACTTCTGGATCCCAATTTCCAACTCCTTCAGCGATTCTGCCTTTATCTGCTCCATGTTGGCATAACATCTAAATTTTTTTCTTCTTCGGGAATAGGAACAAATCGCTGGAGATCATGACGGTGATGTTTTTGGCCATAATTATTGTTATCTATGATCTATTTTTTCATAAGTAAAAAACGCCGTGTTACCTTTTTCACAGCCAACTATAATGTAAGCGTCCAATGTGGCTACCAATGTTAAGATACGTCAGAGATAAGAGTACCAACACAACAATAAAAAATTGCTGCAATTGTACTTTACAATCAACAATCAATAACCAACACGGGTTACAAGGCTGGCAAATACAATTAATTTCGAGGTACCTAAAAGGAAAACGTCTTTTGGGCAAAGACAATTTAATTTCACTGCCCCACTTGTTTTTAACAAGTTACCTCATGAAACTAAAGAAATAACTCCACACAAACCTATTAAACATCGTATTACTAAGTTTATAAAAATATCAGGTAGAAGGTATGCTGAAGAAGTGATCCGCCCTTGACCTCTGAATTGGCAAAAACTGATTTATATAATTTAAAGTATACTTTAATATAATATTTATTTTTGTAACTACTTAAATTCTTATCTTAATTTTGTATGTGTATTTTCTTTTCTTTTCTCTTAGATTTAGTTATTCCTATAATTTACTTTAAATTCTTATCTTAATTTTGTATGTATATTTTCTTTTCTTTTTATTTTCTTTTAGATTTAGGTATTCCTATGATTTACTTTATTATTATTGATGTATTTTCATTATTACTTTCTTTATTTGTCATTTGTTAATATTAATTAAACATCATATGAGAATAATTTCCACAGAACAGGTTTTTACCTAGTGTGGCAGTTATTAGTAACTTGTATTAACAAATGTAAATAAACAATAAATAAATAAATAATAAAATCCGCGTATTTTTTGATCAAACCTCGTATTTATATCTGCATACAATTTATGTAAGTAGGTACATATTTTTGCGCCCACAAAAGCGCATATTAAAATAAACGCGTTTGACATACCACTTATAACCGACGTAATCATAGGAGGAACAGTTAATTACACAATCAATAAATTACTTTTGACAGTGACTAAAATAATGCAGTATTTTAAAAATTTTGTCAGAATTCATTTTTAATATCGCACGAGTGCAGGACCTTTCTATAAAATATCATATTTTTTTACATCGTGAATTCTAATCTCAATTATATTAATTTCGTTGTCTGTCCGTCCGTCCGTTCGTCGTAACGTCCGTAACTTATTTATAGTATTTTTTCTTTATAATATTTTTTTCTTTTTATCTCCTTTTTTTCTTTATTTCTTTAACGGGTTACACCTAGTACTTACTAAAAGATCATCTTTGTGTGACTTTTTTTTTATTATTATTTGTTGACACAAAATATATTCAGTATATAATTTGGCGATTTACCACTTAGGCCTGTTCTAAGTAAACCGCCTCACATTTCTGCCGTTTACATAGAAGAAAAAAGGAGAGGAGAGAGAGCAAAAAGAAAAAATAATAGTGCAAGATAGACATAGACAGATAGACATAGACAAAGATAACATTATATAAAAACATAAAAGCATAAATTAACATATGATAAAAATTCCATTAATGTTTTCCAATAAAAAGTTATGCATTTGTGTTTAATACATTTTTCTTTAATTTGATAGTATATGTTTTGTTTTAAGAAATATGAAAACAATTAGCCGTGTACCCGTGAAAAATCACGGGAAATAAAAATAATTAATAACGACCCTTGCGTGACCGCGCAACATGAAACCCGCGCTGAATACGTGTGACACTCTAATTATCTAAAGTTTTCATTATATATACTATTAAAAATATATATAGTAAATATGTCTCGTGTATATTTTGTTCTAGGATATCTGTTTATCCATTTGAACAGTTTCGAACTCAAGTTAGAAAATTAAGACAATTTATTTCACACGTATAAAATAGTACAGAAATAATAAATATGTAGGTAGGTACTATTTACGTATAATACTTTTATTTTTGAGTCAGTGAGTAAGGAATATTAGAACGCACATAATAATCCAAATCTTACCAACAACAATTCGAATGTGAAACAATTGTACAATTATAAATAATTTACCTACCCGAAGCGAAGAATCGATTCATCATTTAATTCCTTTAATTTTAGCACTACATATATTCATATGTATACCTTGGTTCCATTGTTACTAACAATGACACTAGTGTAGAGATTGGAAAAGAATCTTTGCAGCAAACCGAAGTTACTTCGGTCTCATTGGACAATTTAGGTCACGCCTACTGTCCGGAAAAACTAAAGCCGCTCTACAAGACATTAATTAGACCAGTCTTAACATACGCCTCGAAGACCTGGACATTAACTAAGCACGACGAAAACAGACTAGACACGTTTGAAAGAAAAATCTCACGCCGAATATATAGACCTTTTAATGACGGTCAAGCATGGCGTAAAAGATACAACACCGAGCTCTATGGTCTTTACCAGGACATCAGCGTAGTCAAGTTCTTTAAGATTAACAGACTGCGCTGGCTGGGACATCTACACCGTATGGGTGATCTGGAGCCCCCAAAAAGAGTGGTGTTTACTGACCCAATGGGTAGAAGAAGTATCGGAAGGCCAAAACTGCGGTGGTTAGATGGTGTCGTTGCGGACTGCCGGGCCCTGGGGCAGCAAAACTGGAAAATGGCAGCCAGCGACAGAGCAGCGTGGAGGAGTTTCTTGGAGGCAGCTAGGACCCACCGAGGGTTGTAACGCTGATGATGGACGGATGGATATATGTATATACAAAGTATTCATAAGCATTGCAAACCGAGCCAGCATCATGGTATCCTTGCATTCCCAGATCACATTCATATTAGATATTGAAAAGATAATTTAAAACCAAACTAAACGCAGTGGAAATGCGATATTTAATCCAATACTTATATGGAAATCGATTAATAATAAAATAAATGTTGACAAAATCAGACTGACAAAACATTACTTTGCTCTGCTGTTCGAAATAATAACTGATGCCCTTTTGTTTTTCTACCCTCGATTGTATATTTAGATTTTGATTATGTTATTATTTATTATTACATTATTATTATTATTTATTACGTTATTACATTACAAATATAATTATACAATAATAAATTATCGTACAATTATACAATAAAATATGTAACTACCCAACTAGGCAGGCCTGTTTTAGGACAAGTTACATATTTCATTTTAAAACACAAAAGTTAACTATAGGTACTCATTAGTATAATTAATAAATAATTTAGAGTTAGTTAATAAAATTAATACAATAAAAAAATAAATTAAATAAATACATTATATTTAATTAATACATTACACGGACTTGGTATTTTAGCTAAAACTAAAACACCTACAAAAATATATTGCAAAATTTAACATTAATTAAGCTTTAAACAGTAGCTTTCCAAATAAGATATAAATTTTATAAATGTTTAAAACGAAGAAGAAGAGAAAAAATATAATGATAATACTCATTTTACTAAAGAGTTTTATTCTATAATTTATTAATTATCTTATAATTAGCTAATAATTTTTTTTTGTCTTTCTGTTTATTTGTGTTTTTGAAATTTTGTTTTTTTACAGATTTTCGGATGGCCTGAGAACGTTTGTAGAAAACAAACAAGTCCACATCTTCAGAAATTGTTGTCTGAAATCAGCTGCTGCATTGTAAGTAATTATTTAAATTATGTCCTATTTACGCCCGTCTTATGACGGATTTTAATCACTGGTTAAATGTTATCGTGTGAAATCTGAGGGAGTAAAAGGTGGCATCACCAAATATCGTATATTTCTTCTAAAAGAGAGTGTGTTTAGTAATAAAAAGTGATGTGAAAATGTTCCAAGAGTACTAATTATGGAGTCCCATAATCGTTGCATTCCCATATCGTTGCATTCCCCTATGAAAATGCTTGACTGGATGTAGAAGTGTATGCACAAGAAATAAACAAAATCCCTCCCAATACAGGTCACAAAGATTAGGTATATGTAGTTTAAATGTGTGTTCAAAGAAAGGAATATATCCCATTTTATGGTAAAAAGTGAGTACCTTCTCTTTTTTTATTTATTTGTTTGAAAATATTAACAGATATAAGAAAATGATATGTGTATATGTATCAGAGTGTAAATAGACAATACCTAATGAACTTATTAACATATATCCTAGCATATTTCACATAAAAATATTTTGAAATAATACATAATAATAATATTGAGTAGTTTGTTGGTCTTGTGGCTAGGACTCTCGCCTCGCGATCCAAAGGTCGCGGGTTCGAACCTTACTCCAGACCAGCAAGTTAGTCCTATTTTCATAGCACAAGCATTTAGCTTAGTTTGAAAATAGTAGGAATATTGATGTGACGCGTATTCCGTGTTCGCATCTCTAATTAAAAAAAAAACAAATTAAAAAACAAGTTAAAATAAAAGACATAGATTGTAACAGTAGTGAATAAAACATGATAAATTAAATAATAATATTAAATATAACACATTGAGGTAAGTCTAACTATATTCATATCTTGCATCGCAGAGTTGAATCAATAATTAATTATTTTTTCAATTGATTCAGCAACATTGTAGATTGATATTTAAAAAAAATATTGATTATAGTATTTGTATAAATCTACTTATATTATTTGATAAATTTCACCTACATGTTTCGGAAATACCTTTCCATCGTCAGGGTGTTATATGTATGTCAAAATATTATTCATTTTGATATTTTGACATACATATAACACCCTGATGATGGAAAGGATTTCCGAAACATGTATGTGAAATTTATCAATTAATATAAGTAGATTTATAAAAATACTATAATCATTTTTTTAATAATTAATTTTTAATCAAGTATTAATTCAATGTTGCTTCACATGAATAAATTGTACAATTTTATTAAAGGACATTTAACTATACATATTAAATTTTTGAACAAAGACGTTTCTTGCTAGCGAAATTTTAAAGGAAATTTTTAGAAAAGTATCCTTGAAACAGTTTCAGGGTCTCCAGATCATGAAAGAAGAAAGTGTTTTCCAGAATTCAGTCAGAGACCTTCTGGTAACATATTTATATTGAAAATATAAATATGTTACCAGAAAATATAAATATGTTTACCCTACGTAAAAAATTACATACAGTGCCGTGTACGTTCTAAATTTGATTGAATGAAAACAGATTGTTCCATTTAAGCATATATAAAAAGGAAGGCGTTTGATTTTTCCAGAGTATAAAAATTAATGAACTAAACCTGTCCTTAAAGACAGAAGTTTGGGTCACAGTGGACGAATTTCCACCTCGCGTATATTTAAGACACATTAATACTGCAGTTGAATTATTTATTCTTGCATAATTAAATCCCCTAGTAAATAAAATGTATTTTTTACTTTTGTGTTTCTATTAATTTACAAAATGCATTTTTTATTATTAAAATAGATCTCGTTTTTAATTACTTTTTATTTCGTTCAAAAGCTTATAAGTAAGATCGTATTTTTGTAAAAATGTGCGACTTAATTACTAAGAGAATATACTTTTTAATAATATTTAGATAGACCTTTTCGCAATTGTTTCAAAATTACAAGCTCGTAGTCATTTTTTTAAACATGTCATTCGTATTAAAACCAGCCGTGGCATCAGGTTGAGTGTAAAGAAATTTACGTTGGTTCATGTTTATATATTTTGGTGGTCTGTCTATTTTTCAAAATCGGTTCCACTAAAAACAGATCATTCGAGACGATAATGCATCACTCGCCCCAGTCGGCTAGAATAACGAGCTAGCGCCATATTTATGTAAACGACTTATAATCATCCGTGATGCGTTTTCGTCTCCATGAACAAATGTATGTGACAATAGAATTTTGTGCAAATACCGAAGTGTTATTACAAAAATGGTGATGAAAACTTGCAAAAGTAGTAACTGGTGATAGGTACTAAATATATTATATTTATTTATTTATAAACGCCCTACAGGGCATACAAACAAATAGGTAAAGTGTACATTTATAGAATGGATAGTTTATAGAAAAAAATAATAACATATAAAAATAATAATGACATAAAGTGGAAAGAAAATACTTAAAATACAGATGCATATCTATAAAGATAAATATAATATAAAGTAAAAAACAGAAGCATAAGAAAAACATAGTATAATAGAAATTCAAAAAAAGTTATAATATAGAGTGAAAAGCAATAGCACAAGCTTAAAAAGTCATAATATAATAAAAATGTTACATAACAGTTAGGTATTTATCTCACTCAACCAACAATCAAAACAAATAAAAATCAATTATTTAAGTCCAATTTAACAAATACCTACTAGTAACCTTTAAATACACCTTTTAAAATATAAATAATATTATAACGTTGTTGGCAAAGACGTCAAGTTTCTCGTATCTGTTTGCTAGGCTAGGAAGCCTATATATATTGACTAATTATTCGTTATCTATCTACCCATGTTGCAATTTTATATAAATATAAGATAGGTACTAAAATATATTAAGTTATGTATTAGAAGTTAATAAAACATACCTAAACACAACCAGTTTCGATTGCCCTCTACTTCCGACGGCAATTAAATATGTACCTAGGTCTTTTAATACCTACTTATGTCACATCTCTTGTTATTTAATTTTGAATATCTCTTATCTTATGTAAATAAAAGAATGAATAATCATATATGCCTAATTAACAGTGGCATGTAGTCAGTAGGTACTTATAATTGATAATTAAAAATAATTAACTAAAATTTCTACAAAATGAATCCAAATGAAATATGCATCTCGTAAAATTCCTATCGCCTTTATAATCGTGATATTCTGATCTTAAAATATTTTAACATTCTGTCAGATAAAAATTTAATTTACCAATAAATAAACATTTTTCATTTTAATATATGCAATTCACATGCTAACAGCACGCGCCAGGTAATTAAATACATATTATAAAATAATCGCGAGACTAGCTACACTATTTAGTCGAATACCTAACACAACATCGGTTAGTGTGCTGGAAGCGGTCGTACTAAGTACTGAACATCCCTGACTAAATCAGTGCTGGAAATAAGGCTTACTGGTTGAGTTTCAGCAAAGAAAAGCGGTATCGTGAGCAGTCCAAACGCGTCTATCTAATAAAATATTGGCTAACGCGCTTGGTGTGGTGAAGCTAATTACATCTCAGAAGGTCTAATTTCCACACAATTAATATTGTACGCAGCCGAGCGGTTAACATATAATAAGTCAAAGATTTTTTTGGTTCAAATTCATGCGAATAATTCACAGTGATAAACCTCTCACCGGACCTTATGTCGCTGAATATTTATTATAAAATAAAGCATTTTCATAAAAATATTTAAAAGTTTTATATTGTTCGTTTCTTTAATCACTCTCAAAGGCATCTAAAAAGGATATGTTATCTTATTAATAATGAGGAATTTTTATCTTTAAATACATCTTGCATATTAGCGTTTACCAATTAGTTTTGGTGAACCGATTGATAATTTGTTTTGGGGAACATCACTAACGTATATTCAATGAACATTTATTTTATTCCATCCCTATTTTTTATCCATCAGATTTGTACCTATCACTTAATTAATCGTCTTATCAACATTTCGATACAGTACCAGGAGTATATTTACATAAATTATGTTGGACGTATATTGAAAGCAGCGTTTTAATGCCCATTTGAAGACAAACAGATGCATTTCAAGAATAGTCACGTAGATGAAGAGGAATAGGTTACCTGGACAGCATCGCAGCATCAGAACACTGCAGATGATGAGCAGCCAGGGCCGCGGCCTCCAGCACCGCCCTCGGAGGACTGCCAGCCCGCGGCACGCATCCCTGAAGCCCCTGCTTCCTCGGCTCGCTCCTGCTCAGTATGCTGGAGATGGAAAACGAGGTGTACCCCGAGGTCTGCCCGCCCCCCAGCTTGGGAGAGTTCTGCGTCATGTCCTTGCTAATGTCTTCCTTCATCTTCAAGCTGGCTCCGATGTGCTTGTCTATACTCTCTTTGTCTTTAGACACGGGGGACAGTTCGCAGACGTCTTTGATCTTGAAGTTGGTGACCCGCTCCTTGGACGCCGCCTTCAATTGCTCCGATTTGTTTTCCGCGGCGAAGTTGTAATTTGGACTGCTGGACCTGAAGCTAATCAGATCCCCGGGTAAATTTCTGTATTTCGACAAGCCGCTTTGGCTGTTCTCTATGACTTTGCTTTCGTGGGACTTCGGAATGAAGATGGGCGATTTTCTTCCCCCGTTTATGGTGTAGTTTTGCGCTACGTTTTGAGGGGAGCTCGGAGCTGTCAGAACGTTGCCGGTAGCTCTGAATTTGCTGGGTACTTCGGGACTGTTCGGTTCAGACACGACGTTGACTTCAATATCTAGTTCATCCTGCGATGAAGGCGAATTCATTGTGGTCTAAAATGACTTCAAATATTTTGTCTCGAAATGATTTGTTTGTTGTTAGTTTTTCATATTTGATCGAATGCTTCCTTTCGCTGTTTATTTTACCTTAAACTGAAAACTTTAATTGTAATTGTATTTAATTTGAATCAAATTTGCTCCGCCGCCAGTTTAATTCAATATCGCTCTAGGAATAATAATAGCGTTCCACCCCTATCACTTCACATTAATCAGACTGTATTTAATTACATTTAAAACGGATAGTCAAAGTTGGCCGGTCGCGACGAAGCCCCGTCAAACATTATCTGTCAAATCAGCAGGCACTAAATTGTGTTCAACAGTCAAATTAAGCGACCCACCGTCGTTAATGCGGTTAAAAATTCAAACGCGCCCCCGAAAGTTTATTGCATTACCCGCCTCATAATTCGAAACTATGTTCGGCCATAGAAAACATCTGCTCCGAGATGGCCGGCGAAGATACGGCGGAATGTTTTGGCAGAAGAGTTTACAGCCCGCAACAACAAATTCGGGAATATTCAAATATCCACGAGGGGTTGGTTAGTCATGAATATGCAAAGGGCTAATTTCCTCGCCGAACAGAGAGCCCACATTACTCAAAAGGGCATCCCAGCGTTTCGAGTTCAGGATCCAATTTGGCCGGTTATCACAGATCTATACTTAATCGGTTCTCATCTGACATTGTGCCGCTTCATTCATCGACAGCGACCCTGTTTGGAGTATCAAATGCCACCAGCTCCATCGTCCGCAATTAGTGCGGTCTCCACCGTCAAAACACAACAATGTAGCGGAGATCTTATCGGCGATTATGACGATGATTACTTTCTAAACTCCTTTTGTGTGTTTTTTGTCGTTTTTAAACCCTTACCGGTCGAGGGTGGCTTTTTTGGTCACTGAAACGTAATACCTCCTCGTAGGGAAACGATTTTGAACAAACGTATCGTCGATTGCTCCGCGTTTATTAGATGTAACACAATCTTTTTGTGTGTGCGGGAATATCGGGCTATCGATTACGGACGGTTTGGGGAATCTCTTTCAAACGCCACGATGGCTTTTCGCTTCAAATTAACCACGAGACAATGGTGATTCTAAAAGAGCGGAAAGACACTTCGTGTTTAGTTAACTTTCTCGGGTTTGATTCGCTTGACTCCTATTTTAGTACTATTAGTTTTCAAGTGTTTAAATCCGTTAAGTGAAGCACTTTCAAGATAAGGAAATATCGGTCGCTTTCTTTTGCCACGTTGATATTTGATTGTACCGAGTCGTCGAAGCTTTGTTTAGCCTTGTGTTTATTGCACGTTGGTCAAAATCTGTCAACACGGTGTTGTTTTCGGGTACCTACGGCAAAACGGCATCGAGTGCACCAGAATTCACCCGAATTCCGCGCATCAAACACGAGGTAGGTACTCCTGGTGAAACAAACAGCCCCCGGCTAGTCAATGGAAGCCCGAACACGGACATGGATGTTGACAGACATTCACGAATCGGCCGCTTTGGGCTACAGATTTCGATCTACATGCATAAACGGGCCGACGACAGTAATACACCGGTTTCGTCAATGTTTTGTCCGGTTTGTGCAAACATGCCGTCACTGACGAATCACCACAATTTATTCAGTTAATTTTAGATCATTCAAATGTGTGTACTTTTATCACTGTTGTTTAAGCACAGAATCGTTTAAAATTGTCAAAAATCACTCAGATAATTATGTTTAAATTAACACTCGAGAATCTTTGAGTTTTTTCAAAATAAGATGAAAAAAATTGATTATTTTTTATAACTTTTTTACACCACTTTAACGATTCGATAACACTTGACAAATATAAACGTTTTTTTTTTTAAATAAATAGTTAATTCGATTTCACATCACCGAAGTCCGAATATTTCCAAAGTTGCCCAGACTCATGCGAATCCATTTAGAGGACCCACGTCACGAATCCGCAACTGTCAATCTTTGAGCAACCGCTGCTGTTAAATGTGCTGGGCTACTGAAAATAGGGGAGAACCCGCCGCCCCCCGGAGGGGCGGGGCCTCCGCGCCGTCGACACCCCCGAGCGAGACGCGCGCCGCGCCGTCCCTGTCCATCCCCTAAACGCGGCCGCCGTCCCGCTCGCGCTCGCGCGCCGCGCGCAGCGGCGTCCCTGTCTGGCGCAGGGGTGGCGACGCGCCTGAAACGGAATTCGTAGATTAGATTTCTGCCTCATTTTTTTTATTTTCGTTGACACCCCGGGTGTCGGAATTCCTTTATTTGGAAACGGCAGTGAGTGTGTAGGCTTTTTTATTACGTGTGTAAATATTTGGAGGCAGCGCGATCGCCGAGTCAAGACTCGCGAAGGGGATGGGAGACACAAGCCCGCTGGAATTATATCCGCCTTGTGGGGGCTCGTGATTGTAGGGATGAAATTTAAGCAACAACTTTCTTGTCACTAGTTAAATTATTATTAAACAATTATTTACGCTATTATTATCAGCAATTACATTTTATTATTTTTTTATTTTTAACAAGTAGACCATCAACAGGTCATTATGACCCTAATCGATGGTCCTAGAGTGACATTAAAGTACAAAATATGAATATTTTGTGAACATTTAAATATGATATAGTTACATGATACGCTTTTTATTAATAATTTATAATTTATAATGAATTGAATATGATATATGTAGTTACACAATATTATTAATAAAATAATTAATAAAATAAATTGAGAATATCATTCAGACTAACGCAAATCACTAAATACAATTTTAGGAATAAGTTCCAGGTTAATAAGTTTTTAAATAATACACTTTTTGTGATAAATAGAAATAAATAATGATAGAGTGAATTGTAAATAATATTTAGAAAAAAAATTTCAAACCAATAAATAGTTTAATGTTTCTTTTCATAAAATATTTTTTTATGTAAAAAAAATATTGAACTATTTACTTGTGTGGTTATTCATTGTTAATTAAATTAAACACAAAAATTTACTCGGTTTAAACTAATATATCTTTAGAACAAATATTTATTACCTTTCTTTAACTCGTAGCGTCTGCGGTTTGTTGTTTGCCGGAAAAACATTGGATCGATTTTTAACCCTTTTCCCGTGATCCAATCGAGCTAAAACTTTGCAGGCAAACTTATGGCGATGCTAAAAATGATCTAACAAATTATCGTATACAATATTTAGTAATTATAGTATAATTTTGGATTTTTCGAAATTTAAATGTTTTTTTCAAATTGGAATCAATACAAATGAGTAATGACCCCGACGCGTGCAGTAGGCACGAAACCTGATTCAATGAGAAAGGGAGTATAATAAAAACTTGGTCTTTATGGGTTAGTTTTTTATGAACAAGTTAGGAGTGAGTGTAATACCAGGTTGTAGCGAGGTAGATAGAATAAAGAAAGGACCGCTAAGCTGGTTTCGTATGTCGAAGAAAGGAGAGTTAAGAAAATATATGAGGCGAGTGTTAAAGGCAGTAGAAATAGAGGGCGTCCGCGAAAGACCTGGCACGATCAGATAATATTGGAGGATGGCCTCGTTAAAAGCCTCAACCGTAGAGCATGCATGGAAGATGTCGAAGCAGCCGAAGCAAAATTGGTGTGCGAAGATAGAGAAATGTGGTGTTCCATCCTATCTGCCTACACCTGTGGGGAAAAGACGTGATGGGTAGTTAATTACTTTTTTTTTAGTTTAGTTAGTTTTTGTAACTAACTAAACGATTTCGGAACCAACGTTTCTTTTTTTCAGATTAAAATACAAACTAAACATTACAAAACACCTGCCGTATGACATTATTTTCAATTTCTTTTAATTATTTTTTGTTTTTTTTTTTATTTATATAAAATATTTCAGTTTTAATGTTTTTTTTTTAATTGGGGACATGACGTTGCCATTATTTGTATTAAATGTATGTGTTATCAACGTATCTGTATGTGTCCTTTTAATTAAAAAAATAAATAGTCATTTTGCCTTACCGGCTTTGAGAACTAGTGTTCAAAAATAAAATTTGTTACTGTAATGTATCTGTCGGAATGAATGAGAGAGACAGACAGTATGAGAGAGTGAATGAGTATTAATAGGGACGCGCCATATTGACGAGTCCTCTTACAATTAAACTGCCACGTCAGTAACAACTTGTTAAGCTACCAATAAACCGTATTAATATTTTCGCGTGGAACACCATTGTTACAAGTACCTAAATAAATTATATTCCAGCGGAACATACCTAAGAGTTTGTCTAGATCCCCGATTTCTTAGAAGATACATATTCTTAGTGTTAAGATGAGGACATCCCAACTGGCGTAGCCGGATATTACAATCGGCACAAAAAAATATCACAGTTACCCACATTTGTGTATAAACGGAACATTAGTGATGGTTAAACCGTTATTTTAACCGGTTGTTTTCGGTACAGTATTGTATTGTATCGATGATTGAAAACTAAGATAAATTTGTTGTCTAGTATCGATGGTTGCCCGTCGAATTGCAAAAAAATCAGTTGCCAGTGATCGACGCAATCAGATACAAATCTCAAATAACGGTTAGTGTGTTTATCAGTTAAAATACCATCACTATGGAACGTATAAACGGAAAGCCATACATAATACTAGGTTACACGGATTTACGTAATTTTAAACAAATAAATATAAATTTTTCAAAATTTCCTTGTGAACCATTGTGAATTTTTTTTTTTTTAAATATTAATACTCTACTTTCACTTATTGTTATTCATAATAATTACTAGCCCTTAAACCATGAAAAATCACGAAACATAATAATAATTAATAACGACCCTTTCGTGTAACCCGAGCCGTGCGCAGATTGTCGTGTAACAAAATGAGATTAGCGACCAGTATTTAAGTTAAATAAAACGGATATTTCATGCAAACCGAATATTTTACAGAGAAGCCCTGTTGTAATTAGTACACATTGCACACTGGCGACCTCTATCGTAGAAGAAGTAAACACTCCACAACAAAGTGCATATAATTTACGACCTCGGAAGAAATAATCAGTTCGGCCTACATCTCCGCCGTGACAGGACGCTCTCCTGATGAAGCTGAATAAGACTTCGGCAAAACGTCGAGATTTGCTTCTCTGTAAAATATATGGTTAGTATAAAATATCCGTTTCATTTAACACTTAAATATGTCCCAACGACCGTAATAATACCTTAACTCTTTAATCATCTGTGTTGTTGTTGTAATTCCAGCCAACGGACAAATAGACATTCGAAATTATAATAGTTGATAATGTTTTCAATGCTGACACATTATCTTCAGTAATTATTACAAAATTTAAATATGCTAGTATAAAACCTTTTTTTTAATTATTTTTTTATCAAAACATCAAATTATATTATGATTTTTAAATTTTGTGAAAAAAATAAACTATGTGAAAAGATACTCTACGTGAGTTTAATAATAATTTTACATTTTATACTTCTAAGTTGCGAGAGTAACAGAATCTCTCATTTAACATCTTCTAAGTATTAAACTTTACTACTTAGAAGATGTAAAATATAAAATTATAATGAATCTCACGAAGAGGTAACATACCGTTCCGGGACGTGCTTGTGGGAGGCAAAAGAAATACTAAAAACAATTTAAAGTTTTTATCAATTTACCAAAAAATCACTGGACACGAATTCATTTTTAAATTTACAGCCACTAAATTTTTTTAGAATACTTCACACATTTATTACGACATTGTTTCTTAATCGCACTAATTACGCTTTTTCTATCGCTTCGGTCACTTTCGAGGGTATTCCGTTCAATTTTCCCACGTAGGTACTTAACCTGATATTTGTCACTCGGTTTGTACTCTCCACGCGACCCTTGCCTTTTATACAGAACATGTTAGTTTCGCGATGCCTCGAGAATTTATCATACATTTCTAGTATTTACTCGACTTTTCCAGTATTTACGAGAATGTTCTAGTCGATTCTAGAATTTTCCAGGGTGTTCAACAGTATTGTGAAGTCTTTGGTAGTTTTTGTTACTGCGTAATTCCTTGGGATCCATTATCTCGATACAATTCTTTATCGTCGTGAATAATCTCTACAACGTTAACGCTAATTCCATCGATAGTATTTTATTATATTTATTTATTCTTAAAGTAGGTAGGTAATACAATAATTTTTGTATTTCCTAATATATTCATTTTTGCATTAGATACACCTGAGTAAATTAAATTTTTTATTCAAAAGTAAGTAACATGTATTTATTTATTTTTTTATTAAATCACCTTTTATGGTTTTCGTCCCTAATATCCCCTGGTAGTTTTCTATCTTTTTTTGCGGAATGGTAATTTATTTCACATTTTCTTCTTGTACAGTGATCATGTTCATGTTGTTTTTTTTTTCTTAGTGATTCAAAATAAAGGACAAATTATTTTTCACTTCGACACAACGTGGGCCGATGTTGACAACCAATCTGATCTGAGTATAGCTCCAACCGCTAAAGAGAATGTATAATATTACAACCGATTGCACTAGCGGTATCAGCACAAAGTCACCTGCCCGCTTTACTCTCTATACCTACCTACGCGCTTTTGGCCCAATTTCCCAATGCATATTAAAATGGGATTTTCACATTACCGGCTAGTGTTTAAATAGTTCGTGTGACGCAGACGAGGTATCTAAATAATTTGATCCACGCCAGACATTTTCCCATGTCAACAAATCGCTTGACTTTTTTATATCACTTTATATATATATATATATATATGTTAAATCTAAGGCTTTCACGGGTACAATATGTGTTAGTTCTAACTACTTTGACAATTCAAAAGTAGTTGCCAGCCTCAATAATGAAACATTTAGAATCTACAGAGAGGCAATTGAAATAAATAAAGGAAATAGTAATATAATGAACAACAGAGACGCTAGCATTCGACTTCCGACCGCATGGAGTAACATTCTTAATAATAATAATCAAATTTCTAATACAAATAATATTAATAATAATAACCAGAAATCACGATGAAAACAGCGAAGCAATTAGAAAATCCAACCTTTTCAACATTGTATAATGACGATAATAAAGTAAAAATATACGGATTATTAGAAGCCGAGCAAAACTCATAAACGGCGTCGCTGGAGAAACCCACTCCTCCACAAACACCTGACGCAGAATTTTTCAAACTTTCACTTGACGGTGAGTTCCGGACCCAAACGGTTGTACGCTTTTTGGAGAAGCAGCTCATCGACAAGGCGCCCTGAAGATGAACAGTAAGATCTGTTCGAAACGTCGGCAGACGACTGGTCCTGACGACCAGAATTTGACGCGGGTTACCCCCAAAGTAGTTAGAACTAACATATATATATATGTATATATATATAGTATATATATATATATATATCTATATATATATATGTATATATATATATATATAATATATATATATATATATATTATATAATATATATCTATGTTAGTTCTAACTACTTTGGGGGTAACCTGCGTATATTTCGTTTTATATATATTGTTGTAGTTTTATTGATTGTTGACTTTCATATTTGATTTGATAACTATTATTTCTTCTTCTTCAAATGTAGTAAATTTATTTTGTGGTAACATAATTATAATTAATATAAATTAACTTTGTTTAAACCACTTATTTATTGAAACATGTTGATTTTTTTCAATAAATAAGTGGTTTAAACAAAGTTAATTTATATTAATTATAACTATTATTTCATTTGATGTAATTTTGTTATACTTTATGTTATTCACTTAATGTTTTATCTTTCTATATATATCACTTTATTAATTGTTTTTGATAGAATTATACCTTATCTCCTTTTTCATTATTACCTATCAATCTATACATCTTTATATACATTGTTTTTTAATGGTACTTTGTACCGTGTATTAAATAAATAAATAAATCTCGATTGTTTAAATAGTACAAAATACTAAATACTCGATTTCACTCGGTGGAGCCTGACCGCTGACGGTGCGTCACCGGGTGGTGTATAGGGGAATTCTCGGCAGATATGCAGGGTAGGAGTGACCAACAAATCGGAGATGGATACTCCGTTAAAAACGCCTACATACTCAGAGTAGAGGTCGTAATAGTGCCATGTGTTTAGGCTGGAGTACTTGGAAGAGATGGAGGTTGAAGAACGCGCATATGGGTCGACGACAGCGCTCACGTCATTCAAAATGGCGACAGTCTTGGTGTCAGTGGCAAGCGACCGTAAAATACACAGCCAATAAATAACAAAACTCTCTCCAGCAAATATGAACAAAGGAACTAAATGCTATATTTGCGAAAATCATTTATCACTAAACAGATACACACGTTTATTACTGACATGCTCATTAGCATGCTCAAAACTAGCATGCACTAACAACTGTACACACTTGCTCATTATTAGCATGCTTATTTTAAGCATGCTCAAAGTTAACAATTAAATACACATGCTTATTAGTGGCATGCTCTTGTCATAGAATAGAGAGAAACTCTAGTTTAAAATTGAAACTTTGCAATCTAAAATAGGAAATTCATGTGAACCAATAAATCAAAATATTTTTGACTTTAGTTTTTATAATTTTTATTGTAAGATTTTAATCATTCGTGTCTTTTGATAAAGTTTCACAAACATTATTTTTGCTATATTATTTTTATATAGCGGTGACCGAGTATTCCACAGACATTCGTGATTCCTATAATAAGTCACGAAAAGTAATGTTTTATCATCTCCCCAACGCGCCATATTTGTTTCATCTGTCGCGGACTGAGAAGATCGCATTGATAATCGATACTAGCCGCGAATGACATAAGCATGCTCATAATAAGCAAGCTTGTTCACACATGCTCAAAAGATACCTCTTCACATGGTGAATGACATTATGCTCATAAATCAATCGGCGGTTGATTTTTGAGCATGCCACTAACGAGCATGCTCATTACTAGCATTGTGCGTACACATATGCCACTAATATCAAGGGCTAAAAAAGGTCAATACTGCGCATGCTCATGTGCCACTAATAAGCATGTGTATCTGTACCTTTATGCAACTACCCCCAATAAGTCTCCATATTTGTGCTCCACAAAACCTCATATATTAAGGCTCTATTCTAAATTATGCAGACTAAATAATTAACTGGGGTAAACGTTGTAGTATTTGTGGCTGCACCTCGCATACCTACTTGGGGGTAATAAATAAATATTTGTTCATTTCGGTACCTCCTTCACCCTTCCATTGGGGGTTGGGATTAAAGGCACTTTGTAAAAGTAGTTCGTACGTCATCTTCTCAACGATTTATTTCACCGCGAGAGGTAGGTTAAGAAAGTAGATGGAGACTTACCTACTTATTTACTTCATTTTAGGGGTTGAAAATAAATTCAAAGTACAGGAGGATACCTTCAGTGTAATGAGATTGTACTTTAAAGGAACTTTGAATTATGATCATAGATATGGAAATAAAAACACTTGTTTTTTAGCTCTACATTTTTAATTTTTTGAGACGCGTTTTGCCTTATGAGATGGTTGTAAATCTCAATGTTTCAATCTCATTATCAATAATGAGATTGATGATGCACTCATAAGGCGAAATGAGTCTCATAAAAATTAAAAATGTAGAACTAAAGAACAAGTGCTTTTCTTCCTTGTGTGTGGTTATGGAGTTCTGTAAACTTACCTGCGAAACAAAATATTTGAATTGTGGGATATAAAAGCAAAGGCAGCAATATCTAAAAAATTTAAAAATATGTTTTGACTGCAGTCATGAGGATAACTAATTAAAAATGTACTAAATTTTAGATTTTATGTATGTATCTCTTCCAAAATCATGTTTTCTATAAATGTACAGGCTATGATGTTTCCTATAAAATGCCGAACTCAGTACATTATAAATTAGTAATCCTCGATGACTGCTTTAAATTATTTTTTTATATTGCTGCCTTTGCTTTTGTACAACAAAATGTCTTTTAGCTAGTAGCAAAAGTTTTGGGGGATTCTTCCTCGATTAAATTTGATATAGAAAATGTCAACGGATAATGAGATGAGCGGTAATCAAATTTTGCATCTTTTCATGTTTTTGACTTATCTTCTGTTTTTAGTATCATGAATATAAAACCAATGCGTAACTGAGAAATATAATTTCCACTGCATTCGGTATCTTTCACCGTTCTTCGTTTTTCATTTTCATTTTATTTCACAAAAATAAACAACATTTTATTAAACGGCACAGCGTCGGACTTACCGTCTGATGATTTAGAACAAATCTCAGAAATAGCACAAAAAATATTTTTTTGTTTCCTCTGCCGTCACGAACCCAAGACCCGGAGAGCGGTCCACCGGACCCGTCAGCCGAGCTGACTGACCAATTTGCCAACTAACGTCCCTATGCCGTCCGCTGAGCCAAGAAATCCACGGCAAATTGACCGTAAAATTGGTTATTTCTTTAAACCGGCACCGAAATCTCAGTGGGAACATTTCTCGAGGCCGAAGACCTGATGCTGTCTGGGTTGCTTAGTCAAGTGGCCAGGACCTCCGTGACTCCAAGATTTCTTGACAACTACCCGAGACGGCGGCAGCGCAAGTTGTGTCGTCTTCCAGTATGGCATGGTGACAGATTTTGAAATAACCTTCTACGATGTAGGTACACGTCTACTGTTACCAAAAATAACAATATTTCAGTAGATAATAAGCTAATTCCATTTTCATCTACCTATTCTTATTAATTTTAATTAAACAACTTTGTATTAACCACTTAACTAGTAACTCTACGTCTACCGGTTTTGATACCACTGTATCTTCATCAGGACTAACTAACTATCCATTACTTATTACTAGAATAAGTAATGGATTGTTAGTTAGCTAGCCAGAATAGTTTTGAATTAGAATTGGCTAGAATACCTATTGCTAGAATAAGTAATGAATAGTTAGTTACCTAGAATAGTTTGCGTCCGTCCTGATGAAGATACAGTGGTATTGAAACCGGTAGACGTACAGTTGCTATTTAAGTGGTTAATACAAAGTTGTTTAATTAAAATTAATAATTATGTCAAACCACAATGTTAACGCTGTAAACATCAAAAATATTCATATTTTTAATTTCACGCTAAAACGCCCGTAGGTGTCATGGCGTCTACGTGACGCCAAGCCTAAGTAAACATTGCGTTGTGTATATGACAACAGTTCAAAAACACGGTGATGAGTACTTAAGAGTGACGTCATTCGCTCTGACCGGTGTTTCAGATAAAATGGCGGATTGCACAATTTTATACATTTATTTTGTTGAAAATCTTATTAATCTCAATGTGTATAAAACTGGATCATGATTTAGAAACCTTTTAAAATATTTTCTTTTCTAAAATCACTTATTCTTCAATACTTTCATCGTGCTTATTACCGATTAAGCTATTTATTACCTTCAAACTATTAAGCCGATTTTGTTCGAATTTTGAAGACATATTACCTACTAACAATATTAACTATAATGTTGCATATTTTTTGATAAAATGCGCCATTATCTGATAGGAATTTGAGAAATTTTAACCATATTTTTTTTGCGAAGACTTAATCATTTTATTTGAAAAATGATATTTTAATTGCAGGATTTAAAAACTGAAAATTCATGAAAAGAAAACCATTTTTTTTAAATTGACTATTCGCTTAAACCTTAAACTAAATACCTATAATAAAAAAATATTATAAAAATGTCAAGACCATGTAATTTCCTTTCTATCTTAAGTTTTAATTCCAACAAGTTTACGGACTGACAGACGTACAACGAAATTATTACATTTAAATTAGATAGATTAGGTAGATAAATTACTTTCATATTATAGATAGTAGAGAAGTCAGAAATATTGAGAAAAAAAATGAAAACTTTGATGCCGCTTACCTCCTTAATTATTTTTCACTTTTTTATTTTACCCAAAGCATACCTAATATCTTTTATTCAAAATTGAATGAAATATATTCTCCAAAAAATTTTTTACTAGCTGCCAGACACCCTGTTTAATATGTTACATTCTTATATTTGTTGTCTTTATAATTTTAGTTCTTTTTATATTTTCCGTCAGCGAAATAATTCGCAACGATCTTCCAGAATCGGCCGCAGAAACACAAAGGCTTTTGCGGCAGCTGTCTATCGCCGAGTCTTTATATTATTAAACATGTTATTATGAGCTTTATCACGGTTAGTTAAGCTCTTTTTGATATCCGATTGTATTCATTGATCTGTGAATAATAAGAATATACAATATGTTATTATTACAGCGTATATTTCAGATATTTCGTACAATTTCTAGATAATCTTAGAGTTTAAGAGATTTTTTTTTTTTGTGGAATTTGAGTTGTAAATGTGTATCAAAAAATATGCGGAATTTCGGGATTTCACAATTTTGTATTGTCTTTGAAGTATCTTGACATTGGTAACCATATTGTATTGTAATGTTATTGTTACCTATCGTTAGTTTATTAGATGTGCCCAATGATTTTGACTTAAAGTGCTGAGATGGTTTGGTCATGTAGACGTATGAGTGAGGAAAGGATGGTTAATCCTCAATCTCCGCCGATAAAGCGCATGATCTAGACACTCGAAATATCTCTACTACAACAACTAGCTACTTGCACAGATGAAAATGTACTCACGGAGTCCGTCCTGTTTTTGGGATTTGCAGAGCTCCGCTTATAGTAAATCTTATGTACGATGCACTTTTCTGTGGTCACTGGCAAACTTCTCTTTTTGACCGATCTTTAACTCTGACGGCTTCGTCGAATTTGTAAACAGATCGATACCTCTCTTTCCGAAAGGTTTAATTTATATTTTATTTTTATATTTAAATTTAATTTATTTTAAATTTATTCGAAAAACCAACAGCTAATGATAATTAAGTAAAACAAAGAATGTTAAACATAAAAAAACCAATTACAGGTTTTTACTGGTAGTGATAAAATATCGTATTTGCGTGGTGTACATATAAATGATGTATTAAAACTTTCAATATCGGATACGTCACATTTTTAGAAACCGCACGAAAAACGTTAATCTTCCAACAGAGAAAAAGACAGTGATTCCGTACCCACCACTTTCCCAGGACCGTTTTATGAGCTTACGCTGACATGTCGGTCCTTCTCATGCGTCGCCCAGTTGACAGTTTTTTACTCTAATAGCTATCTCCATGCTGGACCTTGATAGGGTGGCCCAGCAGGGAGATGCAAGCAAAGCCCAATCACTGTCCCATTCTGGCAAAAATAAAATCTTTATTAGTATATTCAGTTACATGGTAGTAAAGATATATAAGATACAAAGATTTATGCATACAGGTTACAAAGGACATGGATACAGTACAAGAGCAAGAGAGACAATACTAGGACTCACACATATAGATTCAAGGCAGAGAGGGAGAGGGACAGCGAGGGAAAAAAAAGGGAGAGAAAAAGACAGCGGAACTCCGAAATCTTATTGTCAACTGGTTCGGATTTCGTAAATTAAAATCCTGACTAGCAGTTGGAACAGAATACTTCGAACGCCAATTCCGACCAATGACACTTCATTATTTCGATCGGCGGTCAGGAAACACGAAACAAACTTAAGATAAACCTTATTTATTACATTTAAAAATAATTTAATATGGGGGTTGATACTGTAACGGTATTATTATATACATGTACGGTCGCACATACTACCCGGCACCCCATTGTAGTGCCACGGCCGGCCGCCAGAGCTGCCGTCGATCAGAATTGGCGGCAAGCGAACAAAGGCACAAAGGAACTGTTATGATATTTTTATTTTTCCACGGTGAATCTGCAATGGAATAATTGCGGATAATCTATGGGCATTAGACGCGGATGGATAAATCCAAGTTTACCACGGTTAGCGATTTTTTTTGCCTGGATAGGCCTTCTTGGGCCCTTGCTTGGCGCCACGTTTATTGCCACGTTACGAGATTTTTTAACTGGATGAACTAATTGATGCAATTTCTAACTTAGAAAATACGCGAGAAACTTATTACTTAAGAAAAATTAAGCATGTGTCATTTAAAAATATGATTGTGTGTACTTATGTAAGAACGTAGGCGCGTTAGAAGTTAGTTACTTTGGCGTACTTAAATAAAACACGTGCTTTGCTGCATGCCTTGCATGGAACTTATATCTTTTGCACTTCTTTTTATCCATATCTCTTCTCCTTTTTACTAAGTAGATTAGTCCTTTCCTATCCATTCCTTATTCCCCTTTTACCTTCAATTCTTTGACTCTCATAGTTTGTCCGTAACGTAAAACATTCACTTTTTTTTTTTTTTTTGTATAACTCAAGTATATTATAATACATAATGTTAATTCTGTGGAAACTTGTAAGATGGTCTACATAATGTTCAATAATCATGAGTAATCTTATTCTATATGTACTGTTAGTTTCCCATGAATAAATAAAATAAAATAAAATAGGAACAAAACTGATACTGTCTGGCTATTTTTTTTATTTAGCTCTTTATATTAAAATAACATATTAGATAAAAAAAAATAGCTGGAAAAACAGACACAAGGTAGTGATATATATGAGGATCCAAAACATTATGAGACTTTTAAGAAAAATATTAAAAATACCCTCAGAGTTAATTAAATATTTGTTTTATTATATATGTAATCTACTTACTTATTACTTAATTGTGTGTACATTATATTATATAATTCTTTAGAATATTTCTTTAATAAAAGATAGTTTTAATTTTAATATTATTTATACTGAATTCTATTATTATCTTTGCTTAAAATTTTCCATTATTTTTCTCTTTACTATATTAATTACTATTGTTTTGCTTATTATTAGTTAATTTTACTGTTGTCTCACATAATTGCATTATGATTATCGCATATTATTTTTTTTCTTCTTATATATAGGTTCATAGTATGTATGTATGTACTACTCACTATTAAATATATTTAAAATATAATGATACTTCTCTCCTACTCACGAGTTATATTACTAGTACTAATATAGAAGAGAAATTCCATTGTAAAAACTGTCACTATCTTTATTGTAAAAAAAATTAGTACTAATGTGGAAGAGAAATACCATTGTAAAAACTGTCATTATCTTTATTGTAAAAAATGTATTTATCTATTAAATAAAAAATAAAAAATTGTATAACGGCATGAATAATCAGAATCGAACATGTTAACTTATGTATATCCAGCATATTTCACAAAGAAACAATTATGAAATATATAAAATAATAACAAGAGTAAATAAAATAGGATAGACATGAGCCGTAACAATAATAAAACTCCAAAGCCGTAACAATAAGAAAACTCCAAATACAACCAAGGTATACAACACAAACTAGAATTGCCATCAATGACAAAATGTAAGGCGATAAAAAATTTAAAAACAGATTTATATTAAATAATTACAGAGAAACGGTCTGGATGAAAGCGATACCCAGAACCGAAGAGATACAGCCTGAGAACGAGAAGAGCCGACCCCAACATCCTACCTAGACAATGAGTTGGGACAGTGCAAGAAAAAAGAAGATTTATATTAAATAAGTTCATGAGAAAAGAAACAACAACAACTCCTGGAGCATATGCAATTTTCATAACACCATTTTTCTAATAGCTCGATGACGCCCGGAGCACACGCAATTTTCATTACACATTTTCAAACTTTTAGTCTTATAAGAGCTGCTTTTGGTTAAATATCACTCGGAAAACCGCTATCTTAGCATATAAAAGATGAGTCGTGACTTCATGGTGTGAAAATATTCCCGTTTCATGATGCGCGCGCATTTAGTTGTATCCTATAATTTCACTCTCAATGCGCCTAAAAAAGTACAATTTCCAAAATAAAAAACAATTGATTAAGGCTACACTTAATCCAGGAATCAATGTTTATGAATGCTTTATCTGCAGTTAAGTTGTTGGGCGTGCACTGTGCACTTCGATTCAGATCTCTCCTGAATGCACAAGTCAACAAAACTGTGAGTGCATACCTTCAGCATTTGAGACAGAATAAAAGTATTCGAAAGTATACCTTATAATGTTGAAAATGGTTGAAAATGGTAGGATTCATTTTGAGGGTTACAAAAGATTTCAACACCATCCAGAATTTAACTATCCGGTATACTGCCTTCATAAGCATAAAGGCAGCTATTTGCAAAAAATCACAAAATAAAGTAATGTTCTATAAGAAATTGTGAACCATTTGACATAAAGCAAAAAGCAATATAACATTTATTTTAATGCGAAAAATGTCTCATTGTTTTTAAACTTTTCACAAAAACTGTATTAATTCTAAACAATAACACAGAATACGTTAATTAATTAGTTTTTTAAATTAATTCGTTGTGTTTTCTGAAATAGTAGAAATAGAAATAGAAACTGAAAAAGTTATCAAAAATTCGTTTTAAAATACATAATCATAATTCGAAACATTCATTAAAATTGATGGTTTTTTTATTATGTAAAGTTCATAAATAAGCTCATGAAATGTTTTTTTATTATATAGCTGCCTTTATGTTTATGGGGCAGTATAGTCACCACACTAATAATCAATATTATTATATGAACGACAATTTTTTAAGATTTATTAATTTAAATTACAGATACCAACAGAGAATATAAACTATAGCTATATATTGTATCTAATTAGATTATATGATGACAAATCTTATATTAAATCTTATATTAGCCTTCAAAATTGTTATTATAATAAATATTTTATTTTTTTAAACCTTCCTGTAATCTTTAATAAAAATAAATGGAAAAATGTGTACTATAATTCTATTAAATTAAATTAAATAAAAACTTGTACGTTGACACGTTCGGTTAACCATACAAACATATAAAATCCTATGTTCCTAGAGAAGTTTGTGAATATTTTATTTAAATATTATCACAACTAAACTATTTTTAATTTAGTTTATAACGCCCCGCTGGGTGAAACCTGTTCTGGGGTACTTAAAATTAACAATTTTATAGTTTTCTTATTCTTGGTTGATGCAAATTATATAATATCATCGCTGTATATATAATTAAACCTATGTGCCATTTTTGTACATTCTGAGGTAAACGAATGAAACTGATTTAAAAAATAATTGCACAGACTAGAGTTATAAAAATTAATTTAAATAATTACTAAGCAGATTTTCCAGATGAACGGCAATGGTTTTTTAGTATATCTCCATTATTTATATGAAAAATTGACAAATTGAATGTACTAAACGGCACATTGGCTTTATTTATCTATATATATATATATATATATATATATATATCATATATATATATATATATATATATATATATACAGCGACGATATAAGAAAAGGAGTTATACAAAGAGAAAAAATATATAAAAGATTTGATCATGGGTGGATTATAATCCTCAGTTTAATAATTTAATATAATCCTCAGTTTAACTCATCCTTTAATTTAATTTAAATTCATTATTTGATATTTAAAATAGCTGAGTTTTTACAGTTTTCCTAGTTTCATTATTTTTTACTCCCTTTATATTAACTCGTGGCGTCTGCTTGCTTGCTTGCCGGCTTGCCGTAAAAAAAAACTTTGGATCGATTTTTGACCCTTTTGCCGTGATCCAATCGAGTTGAAACTTGGCAAGTAGACTCGTGGAGACGATCAAGAAGATCTATCAAATTTTCGTTAAAAAAAATTAATTATTATAGTATAATTTCGGATTTTTAGAAATTTTTTTTTTTTTTTCAAATTGGAATCATTAGAAAGGTTTGATTAGCAACGGCGGCCCGATAACGTCGCGGAATATTTTCTAAATTTGAATTACTCCGTCGGTATACATAATAGGTACTTCACTACGAATGTCGAAAATCTAAATTAACTGACAAATGTTTTTAGAATTTAATCTTCAAAGCGTGAAGTGTCTTAAATCAAAGCTCAAAACATGTGACATTTTAGAAATATATTCAATTACTGTAAGTTTAGTGTTATGTTACATGTTTTAATTCGCCTTTAATTGTGCTTATATTTTACAAAGAAGGGGAGTATAATAAAAACTTGGTTTTTATGTGTTACTTTTTTTAACTCACTAGTGCAAGGAGCGATGAATTTTATTTATTTATTTATTTATTTAACGCCCTTATGGGCTTTTACAAATATACAGAATAATTTTTTTTTAAGTAACATAAGAATAACAGTTTAAATAATAATACCGTTAAAAGTTACAATAATAATAGTTAAAAGGTAATAATATTAATAATAATAATACAGAAAAACATAAGACAGATAAAATAATAATACAGTTAAAGGTACAAATAATAATAGTTAAAGGTAAAATAATAATACAGAAAAATTTAGTGTCCATTTCCATTTCGTTGAGATGTAAACAATTGTACCAGCTTTGTCCTATACACAGTTATACTATCAGCAAAAATGTCAGCCGCCTCTGCATGTTCATTCCCCAATGAGTGTAATCTGGAAATTACAGAGTTTGCTAATGCATTAGTTCTGACATTTCCACTATAATAGAATAATGCACTGTGTCTTTTAATGTATCTGTGTCTAAAAGAGGTTTTCATGCTAGACGCACAATGATTGGTGGAATGGAATCGATAATACGACGTAATTACGGCAGTCAGGGCCGGCTCGGGTCCCCCGCTCCCCGCCCGCCCCCCGCCGCCCTTTGTACAATCGGAGCGCTAAAGGAAGAGACCAATCTCTGAATATTCCAATTGTCGCTTCTCTTTGTGCCGCGGATCGCGGGCCCGGCATCCCGCGCCGTGCAGGCGCAACGCCCTGGAAAGGTCCTCCACACCGAGTCACGTGTCCGTCGCTTGACCACGCCCCGTGAGAGGACGTCTATATGACGACGAAGGATCAAGTGTGACAAATGAAGACCCCACGGCAAGAAATTGTTAACTAACATTCAAGTCATTTTGAGATAATTAGACATTTTCATTTCGCCTTTGAAAAATATGTTTTATTGCTAATTCAAGATTAATTTTTATTGATTTATGTCACTAAAATATCAAAAAAGTATTTTAACTAACTAACTAACCATCATGTCGTTTCCAGAGAGTAGACAGAGAGGATCTAACGCCACACTCTTCTATCCTGGCACACCACTTTTGCTTCGACCACATTCATACATCTCCTCATAAAAGTTATACGGTTGTTGCGGCTTTTAGTGGGGCTATCCTCAAATACTTGTTGTATCTGATTGTGCCAGGTCTTTCGCGGATGCCCTCTATTCCTGTTGCCTTCAACACTCACCTCATATATTTTCTAAACCATCGTTTCCTCGTTCATACGTTCCACATGACCAAACCATCTCAGCACTCCTTTCTTTATTCTATCTACCACACTACAGCCAACATTGCATTCACGTCTAATTTGTTCATTCCTTACTCTATCGACCAAAAATTTTCCACACAACCGTCTAAGTGACCGCTTTTCTACCGTATTCAGTCTACTTTCATTCCTCTTTTGCCGATTTCAGGCTTCATTCCATACATTAGGGTTGGCAAAGTAAAAAAACGCATTTATGCACAAAAAAATAAAAATATACTAATTTTCCCAAAAAAATGTAGTTATCAACAATTTGTTCACCTCTGGAGCTCATTTTTAATAGAATAACACACAAAATTGATAAAACACGAACATCAAACAACCCTTCAAATGCTTTCCGTTTTTACCATCCATTATCCAAAATTACAAAATACCTGGCATGTTAATTAATAATACAAAACATGTTATGAACCATTTAAAATTATTGAAAAATGATATATAATTACATATAATAATAGTCTTCAAATAAAAACAAATATATGACAGTACTGCCAGAGTAAAATTTATATTAACCATAATATTCCAATCAAATTAAAAAGTGGGTTAATTTCAGAATGATGGCATGAACATGTTGTTATTGAAGATAACATGTTCTTCCCATTAGTAACTGATTTGATTTTTATGAAAAAGAGTAGTAACATGTTCATCCCTGATTTGAACATGTTCTAATTATTTTTAAGTTCTGAATTTCCGATGGAAAGAGCGTACATTATTTAGTTTAGAGGGCTATTAACTCATTTTTGACAAAAATGTTAGTTAACAAATTCTTGCCATGGGGTCTTCAAATATCTCCTGTGTCGGTGGTGTACATAGGTCTACATGTCATAGAAAATATTTAATATCTACCTTATTTACCAAAACTAAAACGTCATATTTTTTGTAATCATCGAATAGACATTTTTACACCAAAATTATTAAATTAAACTGTTACAAATGTACGGATTTTTTAATTAAAAAATATTTATTCATTTCTCTCGTATTTTCGGCCAGTGAGTAAAAGAGAGCAGACTATTGCACGTCACAGTTGAATCTAGTAAGAAAGAGCACGATACCACACATTTCATGTAGGACAGTGACGCGGTTGCTTGGGCTTCGGTGAAAGAGAAATCAATATCGAAAGAGTATGGTAGAATCGCGTAACACGTGTTAGACAATGACGGAGTGCAGTCGACCACATCGTTTAATTCAGTTGGTAATGATTCGTCGGCGTGAGCGCACGCAAATTCGGTAGGCCACGATTTTCTGAGAATTTACTAAAATAATTCGAATATTTGTGTTTATCTCACATAATTGTATAAAGAGACCTTCAAATCGTCTTATATATATTGAAAATTTATATTTTTTACCACATTAAAAACTATGTCGATTTTTATTCATGTAACACTGTGTTATACCACCGTTCCCGAAGGTATTTTTTAGCACCGGCTTTTAAGAGACGTGAAACTAGAAATTAATAATCGTTTCAAGGAAATGCACGAAAAATTCACAATTTTCCTCGTAACTTCTTTCGCATTTTATGTAGAGAAAGATATCAAATTAAAATTTATTCATTATATTCCATATATTTTAAAAACATATTTATTTCTAAATCGACTTTTTTTAAAAACATAATTATTTCTAAATCGACATATTTTAAAAACATAATTATTTCTAAATCGGCAAAAACTGAATTATTTAATCAATTGATAAATTACCAAATCGACGATTTTTTAAAAATGAAGACAATCGCTCCACTTTGTGGTTTTTATATGACTATACGAACTTATGAAATATTTTTTTTATTTTCAATAATAGGTAGGTACCAGATATCATTTTTTTATTTTTTTATATATCGATTTTTTAATATACAAAAAATAAAAGATTTATTTTTCTGCGAGATTTTTTAAACACTTAACATGGTTAACTACTTTTTAAATTCGCTGGATTAAATGTATGGATATTTTTTCAATTTCCATTCATTTAATGCATCTAATAAGAAAAATTCTAATTCAGCTATTTATGTATTTAAGATACAAAAATTTGTGCCTTGATTAAATAGCAGACATCAGGAATATTGACTAAGATTTTGATTTTCTTCGCGCGAGGCGACCACACATAACCTCTTCACTGTCTCTATGTGCATGATTATGGATCTTTATATAGGCAGCGTAGACTTGGTCCGTAATAGAGACAAGCCTAGATTAAAATTAAATAAAAAAAAGAAAATCTGATTCAGAGCATTTTATTAAAAAGCAAAAGTCAATTTCTTCATTTTATTTAATAACAATTTTGGAAATATACTTATTTTGAAAACGGAATGAGATCAACTATAGGATAGGAAGTTACGGATGAACATTCGAAATTTTTATTATTTGGGGATTCTTAAATATAATCTATTTTTTTTTTTGCATTTTATTTTTATTGGCAGTCTGTATTACAATTTAGTAGAGTAATATTTAATAAATCCCTGCCAAAATCTATATTTTTCAGGCGATATAAGTCATTTTTAATTTTTGGTACCTGTTTATACTATTAACATAGTGTCACGGGTCGTGGCTACAGGAGGTAAATGAAAACACTGGAAATTAATTAGCGATTTATTTAAAAGTCACTTAAGACGAATCAAATTAAAACACTATTCTTGAAATTACACTATTTCGCAATTCGTCACTCTATTATAAAATCGTTATTATCGCTGAGTAACACTTATTTAACACTCGTTAGAACATTCCATCCAATTCTCGCACATAGAAGACGCACTTATTTATTTCTTCACTATCGGTTAGTCCTCGCTCCGACTGACCATACCAGCCATCGTCCGCGGCTCACTTTGCAACGATTGAAATTTCGCAATAAACTCGCTCCCCGCGGCCTAGACCCGCTATTTATACGCAAGCTTCCTAGATTATTCCAGTATATTTAAAATAAGACTCTTGTCGCTTCTAGGCTACTCCAAGCGTCTCCGAATGTTATTAATAACCCTAGAGTACTTTCTATAACATCGTTGCCTTAACGATAACATGTACCTTAATGAATAATGATAATGTACCTTAATAAATAATATCGAAGCCTGTAGTACCTTCTAAGATAGCCAGTTACCTATCTTAGAAGGTACTATATATAGGCTTCGATGTTTTTATCGTCATTGACATATTACGAGAGATTCTGAACGTAATCTTTTTTTACCATTTCAAAGTTTTGTATTATTCTCATTTGCAATAACTTAGTATACATCATCATCATCATTCTTGGCACTACAACCCTTGGTGGGTCTTGGCCTCCTCAATAATTTTCCTCCACTCATCTCGGTCTAGTGCCAGCTCTCAGCAGTTTCGAAGCTCTAAGGCAGAGATATCTTTGAGGACGTTGTCACTCCATCTTAGTTTTGGCCTTCCTAAGCTCCTTCGCCCTATTGGCCTTGAGTTCAGCAAGGACTTTGGTGCCTGATGTTCGGACATTTTCTCCACATGACCCAGCCACCGAAGTCTTCCCAGTTTCATAAATTTTGTGACGTTTGGCTCCTTAAACAGTGTATAGAGCTCATTGTTGTAACGTCTGCGCCAAAGTCCATTTTCTAGAAACGGTCCGAAGATACGCCTCAAAATTTTCCTTCCAAAAACGTCCATGCTCGCTTATTCCTCTTAGTTAGTACCCACGTCTCAGCTGCATACGTGAGCACTAGCCTAATAAGCGTTTTGTACACTAATATCTTGGTGTTTCTGGACAGCAGTCTGGATTTTATCTGCTTTTGTAGGCGGAAAAAACAAATGAATACACCGTAATGAAGGCAGCATTCGTAGAGGCCGCCCGAGATTAAGCTACGTAGACCAGATTATCGGAGATGTGCGCTGTACCACCTACCAAGAGATGAAGAGGCTGGCAGGTGACAGAGGGGAGTGGAGAGGGCGACTGCTTGTTGCAGACCAATCCTAGGATTGCGACCCAAAAAAAACCATAATGAATAACATCGAAGCCTATAGTACCTTCCAAGACAGCATGCAGGCTGTCTTGGAAGATACTAAAGTATTGTATTATCACAATATTAATCAATACAGTATCATTACAATAGTATTGTTTTATTCTCATTCGCAATAACGGTAACTTGGTATAAAAAAATAATAAATTAGTAGAGGACAGTTGGCGCCGCGCTCGACTGTAGCTCGTACCGCGCCGCTGTGGTGTCTACGATAAAAGGTCTGATTGGTTTGCGAGAGAAAAAATAGTCAGAGAGAGAGGATGAAAGAGGAAAAATCGCCCCGTAAAATGGGAACACTTTGTAGTTACGTTTCTCATTAAACCATTTGAATCCCACTGCCGCTTCTAAATGTTTTCTCTCCTCGGCTCCTCCCCGGCCGCCCCTTTCATCGCGCTCTTCGTATATTCATTTTCATTTTTATATATTCATTTTTAATAAAGAAAATCCGCCATCGTGAGCCGTAACGATGTTTCGATGGGGGAGGGAGCGGATTCTCCGCGTGATTCACGATAATAGTGACTTTATCGTGATTACTAAGGCTAATAGTGACGTAATCGTGATCTTAAGGCGATCGTCAATGTGCGAGTGAAATTAAGCAATTTTTTTCACGGCTTTTCTAGCGTTTTGTATTCCATTTTTAAATTAAAGGGTCATCATCATCATCATTCTTGGCACTACAGCCCTTGGTGGGTCTTGGCCTCCTCAATTATTTTCCTCCACTCATCTCGGACTAGTGCCAGCTCTCTCCAGTTCCGAAGCTCTAAGGCAGAGATATCTTTGAGGACGTTGTCACTTCATCTTAATTTAGGCCTTCCTAAGCTACTTCGCCCTATTGGCCTTGAGTTCAGCTGGGACTTTGGTGCTTGATGCTCGGACATTCTCTCCACATGACCCAGCCACCGAAGTCTTCTCAGTTTTATAAATTTTGTGACGTTTGGCTTCTTAAATAGAGTATAGAGCTCATTGTTGTAACGTCTGCGCCGAATTCCATTTTCTAGAACCGGTCCGAAGATACGCCTCAAAATTTTCCTTTCAAAAACGTCCAGTGCTCGCTCATTCCTCTTAGTTAGTACCCACGTCTCAGCTGCGTACGTGAGCACTGGCCTAATAAGCGTTTTGTACACTAATATCTTGGTGTTTCTGGACAGCAGTCTGGATTTTATCTGCTTTTCCAGGCGGAAAAAACAGCGATTTGCGCTCACTATGCGCTTCTGGATCTCCTCTGTAGTATTATTGTTGCTTGTTATCAGGGATCCTAGGTATGTAAATCTTGGTACCGTTTCAAAATTTTGACTTCCACACGAGAGAGTTGGGATTTGTTGGGTGCATTCAACGGCCATGTATTTGGTCTTCTGCTGGCTTACTATGAGTTTTTTTGTCTAGAGTATAGTCAGGGTTGGCAGTGATCTGTCCGATCCCTTTGAAGCGCTCCACGGGGTGAGACAAGGAGATGGATTGGCCTGCCTCTATTCAACATAGCCTTAAAACCTTCAGCATAAAAGTTATTCGTGACTCAGGAATTGAGATAAGAGCAACGATATTTGACAACTCTGTGCAACTATTAGCTTACGCTGATGATATCGACATAATTGCGAAAACTCCCGATGCTTTATGTAATGCCTTCATAAATCTTGAAAGTTCTGCCAAATTAAAGGGTATTATGTTAAAATTTATTTATTAGATTCCATATATTTTAAATACACAACACGATCCAAATTATTTAATGAGTAGTGTGTTGGTATAGTGGTCCCGCCTAGTGATCTGGTAGTCGGTGGTTTAGGCCTCATTCCAAGTGAGTCCTATCTTCGTAGCACAAGCGTTTAGCTTTGTTTGAAAATAGTAAGAATATTAATAAGACGCGTATTTCATGCTCGCAATTCTGTTTAAAAAAATCATGAGTTATCAAACCAACGATGTTTTTTAAAACATAAATATTGTAAAAAAACTGACACATTTGACTACGTTTTAATTTTATATTATACGTAATTATTTTAATACGTTAAAAATTATCGTTTACTTTGTAATAGGGTAATATTGAAAAAAAGGCGTGTCAAAAGTAACAAGTTACATAAACGTCCATAGTTTGGTAATTTATTAATTGATTAAATGATTTATTTTGTGTCATTTGGGGAAGATAGATGTATTTAAAATAAATGGATCCCGAGGAAAAAATTTTAATTTTTAATTTTTCATAAAAATATGTCATACAAAACGCAAGAGAAGATAATATATGAGAAAAAAAAATTGCTCACATTACCATCGCCTTAATGCTGAACCAAATATAGGAACCTTTTTAAAATATCATACCTATCGGCAAATAAAAAAATATTTACAAGCGATTTAAAAAATCGCTAAAGCTCCAAGCAGTATCGTCTTACAAAAAGCGCATTTAAAATACAGAGGCTAAAATAAAATAAATCCTTACAATACTCTTAAAAACACTACAGATTCCACCGTATACAGATTAGACAACCTTTTATGTATAGATAAAATTCCATTTTTTCTTCTAAACCATCTTCCCTGCTGATCTATTTCAGCATCCCTTAAATAATAAACACTTATCGCCTTTAAGAGAGAGAAAAGGGATTATGCATTATCTCAGAGTTCTCGGTAGCACCATGTCCAGGAGTTCCAGCTTCGTGGAAGTGATGTGTGATGTTAATAGATGGCATTACAGCTTCCAGTGGTTCTCAACTTGTCAAACTGTCAAATATCACAGTTGTTTCAACTTGTGCCACGATAACTAAGTGATCTACGTACTTTATTTATATATGGTTTTTGTGTTTATTTTGTAGAACTCCGTGTTTATTTTTAATAAAATTTAATTAAATTTCAATAAATATTATTATTAATTCCCGCGGGTTGGGTGTTATTTTAAATGTGACAGCTGTTTCAAACAGTGGATATACCACGTATAATCGATTTATTTATATTTATAAGGTTTAAATTACCACTTCCCCTATTGATAGATATTTTCGGTGATGAAAGAAATCCGTTCTTTAGGAAATGGGATTTGGTAACAGCAGAAGAATGTCTTCCCTCGCGCATGTTTAAGATACATTTATACCGCAGTCAAGGTATTTATTTTTGCATAATTAACGTTGTTTTTTTTAATTAAATTAATTTCCAAACCAAATATCTTACGTGAAAACGACTTCTTGTAATAGAGCGCGACTCATTTACAAAGACATTAATTATACTTTTAAAGAGTATGTTGCTTGAAGTTTTCTTAATTGATTCAGTATTTAAAAACTCGTAGTGATTTTTTTAATTGTATAATAATTATATAAAAATAATTATGTTTTTAATAAACGTACTTGTATGTAATAGGAACCAGCCGTGCCACCAGGATGGGTACCAAGAAATTTTCATTAGTTCACGTCTATGTATATATTTAGGTGGGCTGTGAAAAAATCTCAAAATAACAATAATATTATTTAATATCAAAGGATTTTGGGCGATTATGCAAGTATTTTTATTTTTTTATCTTTTAACTTTTATATTTTCATCAGGTTCTCAATGATTCTAATAGTCTTAGTCCTAGATAGTCTTATCGATAGTAGTGCCGGTTGTTTGATCGGCTATGATAAATAGTTGTGTAAAAAGCGTAGATATTTACGAAAACCAGTTGTTTGATTGGTAGAAAACGCAAAATCTATGCTTATTTCTTACTATTACTCTAACCACTGATCAAACAACCAGCCTTTAGTGTGTCATTGTAAAAACATTTTATGAGCATTAGGGGAATAACATGCTATAGAATACACTTTTTTGAGATTCATAAATTATAAACACTGCAAAACACTAAAAAGTTATGTTATGTACTAACAATCTTCTGTGTATAGTTTTCTGGGATATTCTGCCGTGTGTATGTGACCTCTCTGACCAACGTTTCGGATCCCATTGCAGGGTCCATCATCAGGGCTGATGTGGATGATGATGATGGACCCTGTAATGGGATCCTAAACGTTGGCCAGAGAGGTCACATACACACGGCAGAATATCCCAGAAAACTATACACAGAGGATTCTGAACGGCCGTGAAATCCTAAGGACATTTTTAATGTACTAACAAGTTATTCAAATGTAAATAACTACACAAGTATAGTTCACTTGGTTTCCAAGGTCAACGAAATCTACGACAAAAGCGACTATTGCAAATTCGACTATTGCACGATATCACACCACCGTTTGTTTAAATTCGAATTTAAACAGAGCAAGAAGAATATATCATTGCTGTTTACTCACACAATGTACCGGTTAAACTGTCAAGTACCTAATTATCCGCCAGATATATTTCACCAAAAGATTTTCAAATATTCAGCTGCTAATGGGGTACCTACGGCGATTCTCTTTATTTGTGGGATATCGTTAACGAAGGTTTGTAGTATAAAAGGCATTACTAACTTTATCCGTCGAGTAAGGCTTTCAGAAAGCCTTCCGAACTTTGTTAGAGATGGTGAAACTGCCTTTCAACGTTTATAATATTCGCTGAAAACTTGAAATATTGATTGAAGAAATATCTATAGAAGAAAAAATCATATCAGGGATGTGAAATAACGTAACGTTTTTAGCCTATTTACTAAAATTTACGTGGTTTTTATTATTTTTTTCTTGTTCGTTATTTTATTCTTGTTCTTCTTATTTCTCTTTTGTTAGATCTGTCCAGCTGTCCCAGAAAATTATGTTTATAATAAATAATTTAAAGTAAATAATAAGTAAATAATGATATATTATATAAACATATTATGAACATCTTGTTCGTCTTGTGGTTAGGACTCTCGCCTCGTGATCCAAAGGTTGCAGGTTCGAACCTCACTCCAGACCAGCAAATTAGTCCTATTTTCATAGCACATGCGTTCGGCTTAGTTTGAAAATAGTAAGAATATTGTTGTGACACGTATTCGGTGTTCGCATTTCTATTTGTTTTTAAAAAATAAAATAAAATAGAGTAATTAATTTATAATGTGTAAATAGAGAACCATTTTTTGATTTCTGAAAGAAAATACAATTAACCATGGCGTGCAGTGAGAACAAGAAGCGTGACTTTTCCTAAGCATATACTTTGAAAATAAACCGAAATAAGAGATACGTCTCGTAATATTTATTCCCTTCAGATTTTAATATTTCACAATATTTTGCCAGATAAATATTTACTTTCAATTTTTTTCCACATCAAAACGAATTAATTTGAAATATTCTATATAAGTGACTTTAATAGTCAAGTAGCTTATATCCAAACTATTGATATTAAGGTATTTTTGCTACACCATTTTCGACTCATAATTTAGATAGGTATCTACAAGTAAAGTACTCTGAACTTAGCGCGGCTTTGAATGCGTAGATTTTTAGTAACTTTTCGTCATAATTTTTAAATTAACCTTAACCTATATATAAATGTCGTCAAAGGATTTTTTATATAACTTTTTGAGTTCTACAACTTCTCTATAGAAAGTATTTAATTATCCTTTACCGTTAAGTCAGCGTTCGTAAAAAACGCATCGCTCGACCATTTTTTCGTCGACTTTAGTTGTAAAATAGGTCATCCCAAAAACAACTTATATTTCAATTTTATATTGGTGAAAGAATTTTTGAAATCGGGTGATTAATTTCGGAAATTACCTCCTACGTGCAAACTTACTAACTTTACCTTCTTATTGTTTCAGAGGTAATTTTGTAGAACTCCATAATCAAACATATGGAAATAAAAACAATCATTTTTTCAAGTTCTACCATTTTAATTTCTTGTTTTCAATCTAAGTATTTTAGATTCAACAACATGTATTTATATTAAAATTATTAGAAAGAGATGCTTTATAATTTTAAGAATTAATTAAGGTTTTTAAATTTCTGCACGATTCAAAGAAACAATTCTTTTCAAAAACTAATGACAAGTAGGTAATACATATAAGGATGAAGATAGACTTACAACTTGATATAAATGTGATATTCTTGGTAACAAATTATGTTTGTGCACTGATGATAATTTTCAAATATGTTTGAGCGCTAATGATAAATTTAATTTAAATGATATATTTGTAAACATTTTCTCATGTCATGCATCATGTTACATTCTTCGAGATTTCTTCGAGATACAAGAATTCGAGTACTTACATTCGCTGCATTAAATAAAATGTTTTCGTTTAAATTTTCTGACTCGTTTCTTAGGCCTTACGGTCCAGAAGATGTAGATAGTCATCTCCCTTTAATCGGGTGATTTTTTTAAAGTTTGAAAGCTGCGCAGCTTCCAAGCGAATAATGGAGATGTCGCCTAATCTGTTAATCCCGCATTAGGCGACACTGCAGCACCCAAACACGTCACCTTTGTTGTGAAAACAATCGACACTTTGGTGCCGGCAGCGCGGTGCACTTTGAGACTATCTCTCCGGCGGCACCAGTTTTGGGCTACCGTTTGAGTGCTACCAGGATTCATTGTGACGTCAACGGTGATGCGACAGCCCGGGTGATTTAGACCCGATGAAAAAAATAAACAGGATCTGGAAGGCGGTCGAATGCCCGAAATTATACCAGATGTCCTACTACTAGAACGTGTCTGCTTGCGTGTTCCGTCTCGCATAACTAGAAGTCATGCAGGTTTTGCCATGGAAACTGCAGCTACTAACTACTTCTTTAATTCCCCACTGCAAAGGCTTCCTAGACTAGCTAACAGATACGAGCAACTGGACGTATTTGCCAACAACTGTATATTATTCAAACATATATTAAAAGGTGTATTGAAAGATTACAAGTATCTGTCGAATTGGACTTAAATAATTGTATGTATATTTTTTATTATATTATGACTTTCAAAGCCTGTGGTATATGTATACATTATTATGTAGAGTGAAAAGAATAAAAAAGAGTGAAAACATAATAATACAGAAATTTAAAAACAAAAAAAGAGTAATAACTCTTTTTTTGTTTTTGAATTTCTGTATTATTATGTTTTTCTTATGTTTCTGCTTTTTATATACTTGCGTTTTACTTTATATTATATTTATCTTTAAGTATTTGTATCTGTATTTTAAGTATTTTCTTTTCACTTTGTCATTATTATGTTTACATGTGATTTTATTTTTTTATTTAAACTATATATTTATTCTGTTAATGTACACTCTACCTATCTGTTGTAAAATCCATATAGGGCATTAATTAATAAATAAATAAAAAAATGTTTGCAGAAATCGGGTCCTTATAAAATACATCATGGCCGCGGATGCGAGTTTGTTTTTGTAAGCTGTTTGACAAGTTTGACAAGCTGAATACATAGATCCGGGCGAATAGATAAGTCAACTGTGTAATAGACGAAAGACGAGTGGAATATTCCAGCGACCGAATTAGTGCGAATTACTGTAGAGTGATCCAGCTAAAATTTGAGTCCAGTGACTTGTTTATGGGTGAAAGTTTTAATTGCTTACAAGATTTCGTTCCTCACCCTAGCAAACCCGTGACAATTGTATATGAAAACACATTTTTATTTTGAATAATTTCATTGTTAGATGTTGATATACGTATAGAATTTATTTTTTTAATTCAATTTAATTTAATTCATCATCATCATCACTCTTGGCCCTACAATCCCTGGTGGGTCTTGGCTCCTCTTTCTCCAGTTAATTAGAATATAATAATTTGGAATATAATAGTATATAATTTTCGATAATTTAATCAAATTAAATTATTCAATGATTGTAAATTAATTACGACTTGCCTTATCTCTAATCGGTTGGAGGCTGTTCAAGTAGCAAACAGTACATAATTGAAACACTTGGGGACAAAATATCATTTGACAGTATTCATGGGCACTTTTAACCCCCCTGGTTCACTGAAGGGTGGATCTCGTAGCTTAGGGATGAAAACATGGCGTGTTTGCGCTTATCTGACATCAGATCTTCACGGGGCTTTAGGGGTTGATGGGGAGTGAAGGTAGTGCAGGCCCGAGAGTCAAAGGCTTCGTCAGCCGCACGGGCAGGGCGTGTAATTAGAAAGCGGCATTTGTGTCGATAAGGTTCGCGCACCGACCGGACAGGAAGAGTTGATCGATTTGTTAACTAACTAACTAACTCACCATCACGCCGTTTCCCCGTGGGGGTAGGCAGAGAGGATAGAGCGCCATACTCTTCTGTCCTGACATACAACTTTCGCTTCGTCTACATTCATACATCTTCGCATGCAAGCTCGACGGTTGTTCAGGCTTCTAACAGGACCATCTTCCAGTATCTGGTTAATCTGGTCGTGCCACGTCTTCCGTGGTCACCCTCTCTTTCTGGCGCCGTCAACACTTGCATCATATATCTTTCTTACGATTCTTTCTTCATTCATTCGCTCAACATGCTCAAATCACCTGAGCGACCCTATTTTTATTCTATGTATTATGCTACGATCAGCTTTACATTCATTCCAAATATCTTCATTCTTTACTCTATCATACATGGATTTACCACACATACGTCTAAGGAACCTCATCTCCACTGCATTCAATCTACTTTCGTTCCTCTTCTGCCAGCTCCAGGCTTCACTTCCATACATTAGTGTCGGTACCAGAACTCCATTATGTACGGCTAGTTTTGCCTCGGTAGACATATTTCCATTAGAAATTATCGCATTCAAAGCACCGTTCACCCTATTCCCGGCAGTCACTCTCCTCTCTATATCTTTCTCAACATTCCCTCTTCTATCGAACATACTTCCCAAGTACACAAACTCATCTACTTTTTCCAAACATTCATTGCCTACTAGTATTTCACACGTTGTCTTACTTTCTTCCTTCTCGAATACCATTACTTTTGACTTCTTTACATTCATAATAAGGTCACTTTCCTTACATACATCATACATCCTGCTAACTAGACTTTGTAGGTCTTATTCGCTATTTGCCATTGTTCTACCATATAAACCTTTATCGAGATCAAAATAGTGGCTGTTGTTAGTTTACAACTGCTTTAAGGGTTTTTCCTTTCCTTTTTTCCCTTTTTACGCACTTTCTAGATTATTCTAGTATTTAGGAGAAGGTCCTCGTCGCTTCTCGGTTGCTCCAGGCGTTTCTCGAATGCTGTAAATCACCCTAGATTTTTATAGGCCGTTCTTGATCCTTCGATAGTATTGTGATAGTATGTATGTATATATGTATATGTATATAAATATATATGTGTGTATGTATATGTGTATATGTATATTTTTGATAACTTCATAATATGTATGCCTTGAATTTAAAGTTTGTAATTTACATACATATTATGGAATAAATAAAAATTGAATTGAATTGACATATTTCAAGGAATTCGGAAAGCACGCAATTACTTTTGCTAGCCATTGCGTGGCAATATTGTTATTTACAAAAAAAGTTCTTTGCAGATGATTAAAAATACTGATTAAAAACACAATTTCTTCGGATGTGAGAATAAACATTCATAAACCATAGATACACATAAATTTTAATTCAAAAAATGAGTACAATACATACCTGGAGAGTACTTCAGCTCTTGAAATTAACAATGGCACTTATTTCAACACAGTAGCACTTTAGCACTAATCTTGCGCAAGGAGATCCCACCCGATACCTAGAAAGGCTCTGTTAATACCTGCGTATAGTAAAGGTGTTTACATGGTAATAGAGTTATTCCTTTATTTTATACATTAAGTTTTGCATCACTACCCCAACGTAAAATTCAATGCCGCAGCTTAAAAAGATGCATCTTTCAATGGGTATATTGCGTACCTGGGATGGGTATTCCCATGGCAGAGAATTCAACTTAATTTAGTCATATTCTAAAAATAGCCTATTGCACATCGATGGTGTTTTTTTAAAGGCGGAGAACTGTAAATTGAAATAAAACATAGAAAAATATTTTTAATATCCACGAAATTAGCTTTATTTGGTAGATAATTTTACGTCATTAATATATTATATAATATTTTAATATTATTTTGGGCATGTGGCCGCCTTAGCTGGCATAACTTGGAAGTACAATTTATTAATGCCATAAAATTATCTGTCAAATAAACCCAATTTCACAGATATTAAAAACATTTTTCTGTGTTTTATTTCTATTTTAAGTTCATCGCTTCTAAAAGAAAAACACCCTTTATTATAAACACGATACAATTTGATGAGTATAAATATGTACATATTTTCATAATCACAAGACAAAATAATTGTGTTTACTAAACATGTATCGTAATTTTATTTCAATACTGTTTACCTACTTCTCATCAAATATATCAAAATATCTTACCACATCCCAACTCGCAATAACAGACATTCTAGACACCTACTTTTCTTCTCCCCTTTTGTAAGACCAACTCAAAACAAAACTCCTTTATGTACAGATCCACAAATTCATTTAACACAAACTATCACCACATTGACATTTTCAACGCAACGATAAGAAACATAAAACAAAGAATATCTACACTACCGCACCCAAACTAATTCGTACAATATATCTTCCCTTCTACTCCCGTCCCACATTACCCTCCACCCTCTCCACTCGCTGTTAAATTAAATTACTATATTCAGTGGAAAATTTGCAATTGGCATAAATTTAAAACCATTATTCTATATTTGTTAAGATGATGATTTGATCTATTTATTTATTTTATTTCCCCAAAATAAAATAAATAAATAGATTCTCACCGGATATTTTGGTAGTTGATGAGAAGACAAGGAAAGAAGATAAAATTTGATAAGAAGAAAAAAATAATGTTATTAATAGATTAGACGTTAGTTAATAGTAAATACAGCGCAAACTCTTAGAAATCTCAACATTAAACTGAAAGACCATCTTCGTTGTCTTACTAATTATATTTTTTTAAATCCTCAAACCAGATATGGATAGTATCATTATTTTCATTCACGTACCAATAAACTTCTCTATTCCGTCGCGCGAAAATATAAGAAAAAAAACTATCCCATAAAAAACAAGTTTTTATTATATTCCCTTTCTCATTTACTAGTTGAAATAGGTTTGGCGCTTACCCCACGCGTTGGGCTCGAGTTGGGCAACGCTACGAAAGGGAGTAATAAAAAATTTCAAAAAATCCAAAATTATACTATAATTATTAATTATTTTTAAACGAAAATTTGTTAGATCATTTTTATCGTTGCCATGAGTCTGCCTGCAAAGTTTCAGTTCGATTGGATCACGGGAAAAGGGTTAAAATCGGTCCAAAGTTTTTTCGACAGACAAGCAAGCAGACGCTACGAGTTAAAAGAATGGGAGTAATCAGTGATGTATAAGATACCCTATACAAAGTATCTGGAATAAAAATTGTAAGATACTTTAAAATCAAGTATTTCAAATACCAAATACAAATAACTTTCTGGAATGGTATCTGAAATACAAGATACAATATACGTATCTTCCGAATACTTTTTAAAGATAAAATCCTTTTGTAATAAAACACATGTTATTGAATGTAAGTTTATTTTTTAAGTGAATTATTTACGAATAAATCGCATTGATCGCGCAAATGTAACAAGATAAAATATTGTATTTTCAAGGTTTTAATTGAGACTTGAGTAAAACCAGTTCTTCAAACATTTTGTCGCTCATTTTTCTTCGACGAGGTCTCATTATAGGTACATCATTGGAAAAAAGTATCTTAGCATTTATAAAATACTAAAATACAAAAAGAATGTATGTAAATACAAGATACAAGATGGATATTGAAAAAAGTATTTCAGATACAAGATGAAAATACGTATTTTGCATCTTGTATTTGTATTTCAAATATTAGTATCTTAGATAAGTCACATCTCTGGGAGTAATGAATAATTTTGATTGTAATTGATATAAATTAACTTTGTTTAAACCACTTATTTATTGAAAAAAAAAATCAACATGTTTCGAAGCCAATGGCTTCTTCGTCAGGAAAACAAAAATAATATTTAAAAATCGAAGTATAGATCAAAATATTAAAAAATTATGTATGGAAAATGATAATATAATAATAGTACCTAATTAACATGAAATTAAATTTAAAAGATAACTATTTGCAAAAAGGACCTGATTATTTATAATATTCAATTTACTATTTACACTCTTTCTTATTTCCAAAATTTCTAATTTATCAAAGTGTGATTCTGTATAATTTGTATGTGAAATTTGTAAACCCTTATTAATATCAAAAGAATGACCCATAGCCAAAAGATGGTTAGCAAATTCAGAATAATTATTACTATTTAAACACCTTAAGTGTTCCTTAACTCTAATTTCAAAATTTCTACACGTTTTTCCTGTATAAAAATAATCACAATCATTGGCTTCGAAACATGTTGATTTTTTTTCAATAAATAAGTGGTTTAAACAAAGTTAATTTATATCAATTATAATTATGTTACCACAAAATAAATTTCCTACATTTGAAGAAGAAATTTTGATTGTTTAGAAAATAAAATAAATTTGAGTTCCTCTCCTCTCTTCTCAACATTCCCGTTACAACCGACCGGTAACTTTTTAATAACCACGCTCATTTTGTCAGTACCCAACCAATGATCAAGACAACATTTCAATAATTCGTACAGCTGTGCCCTCCTAATTATCGCCGTGCGATGCTCCATACTCGCCGAGCAATATACGGATTACGTCCAGCCGCTGGTCCGCACAGAATCGCTTCCTGAGAACAGAGTTGAAGTGCCTCAAAGTGCTAATCTCCTTCAGCGCGGCATGAGGTGTTGGCTGGGCAGACGGAGGCACAATCAGGTACGTGCTGGGTATTCTAATGCCTACAGTGTGACCACAAACAGAAGGGTCATAATTAATTAATTAATTAATTAATTAACGCCCTATAGGGCTTTTACAATAGATAGATAAGTGTACACAATCAGAATATATAGATAGTTTAAAGAGAAAAAACAGTATCATGCAAACATAATAATGACATAAAGAGAAAAGAAAATACTTAAAATATAGATACACATATATAAAGATAAATATAATATAAAGTAAAAAGCAAGTATGTATATAAAAAGCAGAAGCATAAGAAAAACGTAATATAGAAGAAATTTAAAAACAAAAGAGTGAAAAGATATAGCACAAGCATTGAAAGTAATATTATAATAAAAAATATACATACAATGTATAAACTATTTAGTATACAGGGTTATTTGTAAAACATTAATAACCTCGCAGGACTATATTCCTGCCGTGATTATGAGTCGAAAATGTTCAAGCAACTATGATCAAGAGTTAATGAGATATGCGACATCAAAGTTTGCATATTTTTTTTCAATATTTCTGACTTATTTTTTGTAAGACGTTGGACTATCATTACAGTAAGTTATATCTAATACGAAAAATTCATTATTTTTAATACAAGTCAAATAAAATTATGAAAACCTTCCGATTGGATTTTTTAACATTTTATTTAACTTGTATTGAAACGAATGAATTTTTCGTAATTGATATAAGTTACTGTAATGATAGTTCAATGTTCTGTAAAAGATAAGTCAGAAATGTTTTTTTAAAAATGCAAACTTTGATATTGCATAACTCCATAACTAGGCAGAATCAAGGCAGAAATATAGTCCTGTGAGGTTACTAATATTTTCCAAATAACCCTTATATACTCGGATATATACATATGTAACTATGGTCACAAAATCAGTCATCATCACCGACTACCAAATTACATAGACATTAAATTTATTGGTACACGCTGTCGTTCCACAGCTGGTTCCACTATGTTGGACCTGTTTAAAAAATTAATAGAAACTTGTAAATTCTAAAAAAATTATGAAAGGTCAAACTAAATCGACTGCTAGGCCCTGCGGGCAGCTTTGGTCGGCCGATAGCTTTCGCCAACGACCGAAACCGGTACCGGCTTCTACGCAGCCATTAGTATCTGCTCACTTCTAGGCCCTGTTGTTAAAATCAAAAATCTAAAATTCACGAATAAACTTTTTGGATTTAACGTTGCACTATAATAATAACAGAATAGAATTAAACCTACGTACATATATACCGTTATACATAATACTTCAAACCACCCTTTATTGCATAAACATTCCGCGTTCCATTCAATGCTACATCGTCTAGTGAATATACCCATGAGAGATGCCAATTTTCAAATAGAATTACTACTCAAAAAAAAGTAACTCATAAAAACCAAGTTTTTATTATACTCCCTTTCTCATTTACTAATTTGATTTACTTTTTTATCGTCGCCACGAGTCTGCTTGCAAAGTTTCGGCTTGATTGGATCACTTGGATCGATTGGGAAAGGAGTTTAAAATGCATCCAAAAAATTTTCGTCAGACAAGAAGACAAGCAGACGCCCCGAGTTACGAAAGGGAGTAATAAAAAAATTCCAAAAATCCAAAATTATACTATAATCAGGTTTCGCGTCTACCAGGCGCATTGAAATATTTTCATACAACTTAATAATTTGTATGAAAAAACCATTGAAAATTTGAAAAATCCAAAAATTTATTATTTTTTTTAACGAAAATTTGATAGATCTTCTTGATCGTCGCCACGAGTCTGCTTGCAAAGTTTCAGTTCGATTGGATCACGGGAAAAGGGATAAAAATCGATCCAGGTTTTTTTTGTCAGATAAGCAGACAAGATGACAAGTAAAAAAAACAAATTGTCATAATGGTTACGTCCCAAATTTCATAGATAGAATTTTTATACGCGATAAATTGTTATGATCGTAGAACAATGACGGATGTGCAAAAAATTCCGTATTGACTTTTTGGATCGTTTAAAAGTGAAAAAAAGCCTTCTAAAGGTATATAAAAAGTGTATTTTTTCTCATTAATTTAACCGTCGTTATACGAAGTCGGTATAACGACGGTTCTGATTTGCGATCGTAGAACAATGCAGGATGTGTAAAAACGTCGATGTACTGCGCTGACTATATTTGAGATTTGAAAGGTATCAACTTTAAATAACTAACCCAAGTTTCAAAGGAAAATCTTTTGTAGTTATCGAGCTATGACATAAAGTGTCTTTATGTAAATAAAACTTCAAACTGCTCTCCTGCAAACTTGAGAAAAATCGCATGCGTCGTTATTCTACGATTATGATGAAATATTTATATCATACTTCATAATATAAATGAGCAATAGCAGAGTATATTATACATAAATAACATTTCATATATAGTGACTAAAAGTTTTATACTAAAAATAGCTTAGGCAAACTTATAATAAACTCCAAAGACAAAGTCGACCCGCCAAAGCATTCCGGTATTTATAAACTAAATTGTATTGACTGTTTGGCATTTTGTAAAGGTAAAACGACACGTAATTTTAATGTTAGAGTAAAGGAACACTTGAGATGTCTCAATAACAATAACTTTTCTGAATTCGCGAACCAGCTTTTGGAAACAGGCCACACGTTTAAAAAAAGACGGTGTCGAAATTCTACATGTAAATAGAAAAAGAGAAGCTTGTTGGTCTTGTGGTTAGGATACTCGCCTCGTGATCCAAAGGTCCCGGGTTCTAACTTCACTCCAGACTAGCAAGTTAGTCCTATTTTCATAGCACAAGCGTTTAGCTTAGTTTGAAAATAGTAAGAATATTGATGTGACACGTAATCCGTGTTTGCATCTCTATTTTTATTTAAAAAAATAATAGATTCCTTAAATTAGATAACTTGGAAATACTAGAAATAAAAAATACCTGAACACTAAACCCAATATAATTAATATCCACACATTTTACGAACAGCCCGTTATTTGATATATTCACCGTTTCGGAGTCCACTTCTCAATTACCCCCACCATAACTGTAGCCACGCCCCCGTTCAAAAGTTGATTTTGGATAGTTAGTTTGCGTCCGTCTTGATGAGGATACAGTGGTATCGAAACGAAAATAGGGTTACTATAGGTCGACCACAATCAAAAGACCGTTCTCTAGCTTTGTCCGGTAAGAAAAAAGCGTGGGAAAAGTCGCCTGGCAAGCCTATATTACAAGCCTCAATATGATATTCCAAATAAATATATATATTTTAGCTTATAAAAGGTTACTTACTTATTAGAAAAACATATTTTTTGTTCATTTTTTGCATCATAACAACATTTTTTGCGCACACTCTTTTGAATGCGGTCTAGCTATAGTTATGTGTTTAATACAAAGTTGTTTAATTAAAATTAATAATATCTAAGTATTTTGAAAAAGGCTTTGAATTTAAACGTTCATGAATTTAAGTCGGATTTTATGTTGTATTTTACGTGTTTGCTGTTCATCTCTTCCGTAATATTATACTTACTTACTTACTTACCATCACGCCGTTTCCCCGTGGGGGTAGGCAGAGAGGATTGAGCGCCATACTCTTCTGTCCTGACATACAACTTTCGCTCCGTCTACATTCATACATCTTCTCATGCAAGCTCGACGGTTGTTCAGGCTTCTAACAGGACCATCTTCCAGTGTCTGGTTAATCTGGTCATGCCACGTCTTCCGTGGTCGCCCTCTCTTTCTGGCGCCGTCAACACTTGCATCATATATCTTTCTTACCATTCTTTCCACATTCATTCGCTCAACATGCCCAAACCACCTGAGTGATATTTTTATTCTCTGTATTATGCTACGATCAGCTTTACATTCATTCCTAATGTCTTCATTCTTTACTCTATCATATATGGATTTACCAAACATATGTCTAAGGGACCTCATCTCCACTGCTTTCAATCTACTTTCGTTCCTCTTCTGCCAGCTCCAGGCTTCACTTCCATACATTAGTGTCGGTACCCATTATGTACCGCCAGTTTTGCCACGGTTGACATATTTCTATTAGAAATTATTGCATTCAAAGCACCGTTCACCCTATTCCCGGCAGTCTATCTCCTCTCTATATCTTTCTCAACATTCCCTCTTCTATCGAACATACTTCCCAAGTACACAAACTCATGTATGGCATAATTAAAATATAAAACTCCACCGTAACCGTTCACCGACGTCATGTCCGCCCTGTTGCTTCCTCGTCTGTAGTTAGCTAATAGAGCTCTCAAGATGTTTGCTATCTGCTAAGTTCATTTCGCCACAATACGGATTCCGGATCGATGTTTTCGTTTCGGCGACTGCCCGCCTATTGTCGCTGGGCACCGAGTCCCCATTGTGCGCCCCCTAAGCGGGTACTTAACAACACAATCGACGGGGTGCCTACCCTTCGAATTACGAGCGGCGGATTTCGGGCCGTTTCGCGAGCCATTTCGCGCGCGGATTTGCGAAGAGAGCTGGCTACAGTCGAGATTGTCATCACGGAATTTAAATATTAATATATACAGGGTTCAGAATATTTTGAGTTTGTTCAAATCTTTCAGAACAGTGCTGGATTTATGTCACGGAGACATTATTAATCAATTAATGTATATTATAGATATCTCACAGAGACGAAACTGTATTTATTATGGGAAAGTAGGTATAGAAGTCATTTGGGTGTACATAGGACTTATGACTCATTAGCGACATCTGTGGGGATTTAGGGGAATGAAAATGGCTTTGTACAGGCCGCATGGAAAGGCGCTTACAACTCATATGTGAAAGCTTTTTGAACATATATACAACTTCCAAAAAATGAATAAGCATGGTGCATTGTATCATGGGTGGAAATGGCGAATGTTACAATTGTGTAAAGTGATCACTTAAGCCAACCATAAAGATGGGTCATAAGTCCTATGTACACCCAAATGACTTCTATACCTACTTTCCCATAATAAATACAGTTTTGTCTCTGTGAGATATCTATAATATACATTAATATACAGGGTTATTTGTAAAACATTAATAACCTCGCAGGGCTATATTCCTGCCTTGATTATGAGTCAAAATGTTCAAGCCATTATGAATAGTTTAGGAGATATGCGACATCAAAGTTTGCATTTTTTTTTCAATATTTCTGACTTATTTTTGGTAAAGCGTTGGACTATCATTACAGTAACTTATATCGAATATGGAAAATTCATTATCTTTAATACAAGTCAAATAAAAAAATAAAAATCTTCGAATTCCAATTGGAAAACATTCCAATTAGAATTTTTCAGGGTTTTTATCATTTTATTTAACTTGTATTGAAACAAATGAATTTTTCGTTATTGTTATGAGTTACTGTAATGATAGTCCAACGTTTTACAAAAAATAAGTCAGAAATATTGCAAAAAAATGCAAACTTTGATGTCGCATATCTCCTTAACTATTGATATTAGGTCATAATAGCTTGAACATTTTCGACTCATAATCAAAGCAGGAATATAGCCCTGCGAGGTTATTAATGTTTTACAAATAACCCTGTATACATTCAACGATGATACGACCGACCGCAGATACAAGGGAGATGTCTTGTTTCTCATTTTATCGAAAGAAAAACAGATGCCAGATCAACGAAAACAAAGCCTTGTGATTTGTGACTTGTGACAAACAACTGACTTTGATTAATTAACAAAGAAATAGTGTGTCATATAGAAGTATCTAAATTAATAGACAATATTTCTCTACAAAAGTAATAATTCTCAAATTGACAGCATTGATCTCTTTTCTAAAGTATATCTTAGAATTCCATTTTTAACGCGTTCAAAAGATATATTCTGTTATGATAAGACGAGAACAAATTACCACATACACTCGTCACTGCCGAGGCTGCACAGACTGGGCAATAGTGAGTTTATATTCCATGACAGCTTGATTTCTTTAAAAAGAAATATGCAGTTGATTATGAGACAGCGATAGTTTCTATATATTTAAATCTACTAATGTTTTACTGTTTTACTCATAGGTTTATTGACTCTTTCATTTTTTGCATAATAGTATTTTAATAAATTCAATTATATTTTGTATACCAAAATTACAAAATATCAATGAAAAATACAATAATACATTTATAAAATAATTAGAACATTAAAAGAAACAACAATATTCAAAAATTAAATAACTTTTAGTCCCCAGACAGCAGTTGTATGCTGGTATAAGGGAACAACAAGAAGAAAAATAAAATAAAATTAAGAACATATATTAACTATTGACACAACGATTTGTTGAACAGTTTATCACCTCCCCAACACAAGTCTTTTCAGTTGTTTATGGAATAGTTTCACATTATTTAGTTCCTTTATGCTATTGGAAATTCCATTATAAAAGGATCCATGCATTTCTCTATTAGTCTGCGGTACATGACTTATATAGTCTCTTGTTCTTGTGTGCTGTCTGCGATCTCAGAATACTTAGCCATATTTAGTATGCGTTTCAATGGATAATGAAAATTAGTCACTTTCACGGTATTTTTGCAATAATAAAGTAACGCATTTCTAATATATTTAATCTAATACATATGGAACACGGACGTTGATTTTATGCAGTAAATGGGGGTGCCAATTTAATAAAATTCAATTTTAATAAATTCTAGTAGTTAAAACGAAGATTACAATAAATTTGATTTAACATTTGAAGACCCCATGGCAAGAAGTTGTTAACTAACATTTTTGTCAGAAATGAGTTCATAAGCCCTCTAAACTAAATATTGTACGCTCTTTCCATTGGAAATAAGTTCTGAACTTAAAAATAATAAGAACATGTTCAAATCATAGGGATGAACATGTTAACTACACTTTATCATAAAAATCAAATCAGTTATTAATGGGAAGAACATGTTATCTTCAATAATAACATGTTCATGCCATCATTCTGAAATTAACACACCTTTTAATTTGATTGGAATATTTATGGTTAATATATATTTTACTCTGGCAGTACTGTCATATATTTATTTTTATTTGATGACTATTATAATATGTACTTTTTTATTATTTTTCAATAATTTTAAATGGTACATACGATGTTTTGTATCATTAATTAACATGCCAGGAATTTTGTAATTTTGGATAATGGATGGTAAAAACGGATAGCATTTGAAGAGTTGTTTGATGTTCGTGTTTCACCAATTTTAAAAAGGTGTTATTCTATTGAAAATGAGTTCCAGAGGCGAAAAAATGGTTGTTAACTACATTTTTTTAGGGAAAATAATTATATTTTTTTTTTTTGTGCATAAATGCATTTTTTTACTTTGTAAATACTTTTTTAGTGTGAAAGGCGAAATGTAAATGTCTAATTATCTAAAAATGACTTGAATGTTAGTTAACAACTTCTCGCCACGGGGTCTTCATTTATTATTTTGAAAATAGCTGATGTGTCCGCTCCAAAGCCGCCTGATTTCGATCAGTTTTACAATGAATTCCGTGGTCATAGCAGGCACAAAGCTAATTCTCAGAGTACAGGATTGTTCGCCTCACCAGGCTGGAGATGCACCCGGGGTAGGGCTGAAGACGAACCAAGCTAGGTGCCGCGCACACAAATAGTCCGCACCGAGTAGGCTTTGTGTCCTCTTTTTTGCCTGGTGTTGTGCCCCAGTGGATTGGACCCATTGTCGCGTGGTGTGGTGCTTAAGGAATTAAATGCTTTCAAATTAATTTTCGGACTTGAAGAGTTTGAAGTGCAATTTGCAAGAGTGGTCCTGTAGAACCTACTTAAGTGTGCTTGGAAGGGAATGAAAAGGTTTAAAAAAAATTGCAACGCAGATAATTGACAGGAAGTAAAAATACCTAAATGCAAAAATGCAAGCGAAATTCTTGCATTCTGCATCACATTTTTGTGTGGAAATGTATCAAATTAAAATTTATTCTTCTTCAATAGCAGCAAAATAACTTTGTGGTAATATAATCTCATCTAAATTTAATAATTTCGTTATATGCCTGCCTTTCGGTCCGTAATTTGCAACATTACGTTATTAATTACAACTGTAGATAATTATTGCGTTACACGCAACAGCGCGCGGCTCAAGCAACACGCAAGGTTCGCCCCAGCAAATTACACGGTCTTGACATTTTAATTTTATTATTTAAAAATTGTTTTATTTTAGTTTTACTAGAATAAACTTAATTTTTTAAAAAAATGGTTACCTATTCATGAATTTTCAGCTTCAAAATCCTGTAATTATTACATCTTGTGATTTCACGTGACGCCTAGTTTATATTAATAAAAATAAAACACTTTGTATACGATTTATTGAAATACTAACACGTTTCGGGGCCAATGGTTCTTCATCATGCTACAACGGATACTAAAGATGTCAATTCGAAGTATATACATTTACAAAATATATATATATGGAAATTGAATAAGTAAAAAAAATTAAAACATAACTATTTTCAAAAATTATTTATAATATTAAAATTGCCATTAATACTTTTTCAAAAATCTAAAATTTCTATTTATCTAACTGTAATCCTATGTTATTTGTACTTAAAATTTCTCAACTCCTGTTAATATCAAAATAATGGTTTGTTTCCAAAAATGTTTAGAAATTTCAGATAGTTATTACTATTTAAACATCTTTAGTATTCCTTAATTTTAATATCGAAATTTCTACAAGTTTTACTTTTATAAATTTTATATAGGTAAAACTATATTGAATATGTATTTTATATTCTGTATTTGAAATTTTAATTTTTAGTATACGTTGTATCCCGATGGAACCGTTGTCCCGAAACCTGTTGACAATTCAATAAATAGTAACAATTGAATAAATAGTAATTTTAAGCAAAGTGTTATCTTTTTATTGATATAACACTAGCTGTAAACCGTTAAAAATGACGGAACATCGGTTCGCGTCTTTGTTAAGCCCTAGTACATAACATACATTGGTAGTATCTTTTTGGTGGTCCACGGAGAAGCGGCCGTAGCATGCGTAGAGCGGCCCGGAGCTCAAGCCCCATCTCCGGCCGTTGAATTTATTTTTTTTAGCCGTGAATTACGGACGAAACATTTTTTCATTAAGTTCCGTATGTTTTTATAAAACGGCATGAACTAAATTATTAAATCAATTAATAAATTACCAAGCCGACGACGCTTTAGAACTAAAGAAAATTGCTCCTTGAACTTTTTTGATATTTTAGTAACATAAATCAATAAAAATTAATCTTGAATTAGCAATAAAACACATTTTTCAAAGGCGAAATGCAAATGTCTAATTATCTCAAAATCACTTGAATGCTAGTTAACAACTTCTTACCATGGGGTCTTCAAATAACAAAGTCTATCCCAACAAAAAGCGTCGCCGCTTGTATAGAGAACGTTTTTTTCTCGAATCTTCTCATATATTTATTTGCGTTTGATCCACCGGTTATTATTCTAAATTATTCTAAAGCATCTAAAGTATATAATTACTCCAACCAATGTCGTACGTTTCTGCATTTGGATGATGATTTCTATTTATATACAATAATTTTGCCGCGTTGTTTATCGGGTCCTGTGGCACAATGAATAACACGTCTGACTGCGAATCAGAAGATGCCAGGTTCGAATCCTGGCAGGATCGAATTTTTTTTTACGGTCGAGAATATTTTTTTTGTTGAAATTTTAATTACATTTTTGGTTTTGAACTTTCAAATTTGTTTATGTAAAAATTAAACAAAGATTAATTTTTATAATGTTGTATAAAAGTAATCAACCTATCGAACTGTGGTTTATTCCGCTCTGACTTATTAATCGGTTAGAAATTTTGAATAAATACTTTGTCTTAATCATATCTAAACTACCCGTAATTAAAAGTGGAAATTTACCAGATACAATTGACCGCGAAGCGGCTGACGTAGGCATAGGTAAACAATTGTGTTTGCTGCACAGCAAACACAATTGGCCGCGCAGCGGCTATCGCTGGCCGCGGAGCGGCCATCATTGTCCGCGAAGCAGCCACAATAGCCGCCCGCAGGGCCTAGCTAGCCTATCGACTTCGCCGATTGCTTACTGCTAGTCTAAAGTATTTCAGAAACCCCCGTCCGTATGCAGTTCCTTTCTTTTCTAGAGTTTCGTGATATTGCTCAAACAATCTTACAGTTTTCGCCGGCTAAGTGGTTAAAGTAATCAACAATAAAAAGGGTTGCCGACGTCTACAACTCAATTATCGCAAAGTTAAATATATTCGCCATCTTAATTTTCCACCCCGATTCCTAAAACACACCCCATTCTTCTATTCAAGTTGCTAACGACATTTCGCCGAAAGTTTTGGACATTTGAAAGGCTCCGCCGGCAGGTTGCGCGGGTGGGAGCGAGCGAGAGCGGGTTTATTAGACAAGTTTTATGATTAGCCTGGAAACTTACCCCGTGGAGTTTTAAAAGGGTTGTTTGTGAAGGCAGCCGGTCGCTATTCAGAAAACACTTGTTGTTTCGTTGCCGGGATGTTTGGAATTAATGTTCCCGGCTGATTACCGCCCTTAAACTTTGGACGATAAATAAGGTGGTGTTGTCTGTACCGAGTTGTGACGTCAGATAATGCGGATTAGGAAAATTTGGTATCGTGGAATAAGCGGCGGGAATCATGTCCCCGATTGAGAACAATAATCATGTCCCCGATTGAGAACAATAATCATGTCCCCAATTGAGAACAATAATCATGTCCCCAATTGAGAATAATAATCATGTCCGCATGTCTTCAGCATGTGCTTATATTAAAAATTAATACACATTATTAAGCTGATACAATTCTTTACATCTCAACGAAATGGAAATGGACAATAAATTTTTCTGTATTATTATTTTACCTTTAACTATTATTATTTGTACCTTTTACTGTATTATTATTTTATCTGTCTTGTGTTTTTCTGTATTATTATTATTATTATTATTACCTTTTAACTATTATTATTGTAACCTTTAACTGTATTATTATTTTAACTGTTTTATGTTATTTTTTAAAAAAAATTATTCTGTATATTTGTAAAATTAAGGGCATTAAATAAATAAATAAATAAACTATAATTGAAATTTATCCCACGGTAGGCAAACACGAAAACAAGTTGCCAAAAAATATATAATAAATAACTAAATATAACTGTCTACGTTTTGTAATGTTAAACATAAGCGTGTTTTTAATTTAATATTTTTTTCATTTAACATGATTTTCTACTTTTTAGTTTTAATATTACCCAGCGTACAAAATCACTTCGGTAAGACACTAACGCCATCTTTTGATGGGCGGTGAGCTCAATGACTAATTTCCCATATAAATTTTAGTCTTAATATTATCCAACGTCACAATCACTTCGGTAGAAAAGGAAACACGGAAAAAAGTTTATAATTAAAATAAATTATAAGTGTCACAGTATTGGAGCTATTTATAAGGGAAACGTATATGGAAGTCCCAGGGCTAACGACCTGTATGCGCTGGCTTAAATGATGACTTTACACAATGCAACGTTCACCAATTAATTTTTTGAAGGTTGTACATATGCTCTAAATCAGCCTCATCAGGCCAAGAGGCCCAATTACAGAGGCAAAACACATCACAAAAACATGTATGACCTCACCGGGAATCGAACCCGGAACCCTCCGTGTGAGAAGCCAGTATCATGCCCGATGGTCTACGAGGGCCGCCAGTTTCTTAAATATATTCGAATGGAATACGCTAGAGACATCTGTGGTCCTTCCCACGACATAGATTTCGCAACTGGTAATGATACCGCTATATTTTTTAAGTAGAATCTTAAGTTAATATCATTTTTAATGATATTCTGAATAAAATTATAATGTGTAAAGTGATCACTTAAACCAGCTCATGTAGGTCGAAAGCCCTGGGACAGCCTATAAAGTTTCCCATAAAAATAGCTTCGACTTTTGTAATTTATCTTAAATTAATAATTATTCCTGTGCGGACAAAATCCAGTAATTGTGCTAGCAAAATATACTTACAAAAATATTGTTTAGTTTACAGACCCTGAAGAAGGAACGTTGATTCTGAAACCGATTTTTTTTTTCAAAAATGTATTAGTTTAAACCACGTGAATTTGTAGTTAAACTGTCCCTGTCCATTTTCGTGACGTAGTGGTATTTAAAAATGTTCATTTTTGTTTTGGTTTGATGATACCTTCTCATAATAATAGCATCTCAAAAGTTTTAGAAACTGTAAAGAAATGAGGTTTTAATTGTATTTAATAAATATTAAAAAGTATGTTTATGTTGTGACAGAGTTGTTTATTACTTCCTTTCTTTTAACTCGTGGCGTCTGCTTGCTTGTTTGCTTGACGAAAAAACTTTGGATCGATTTTTAACCCTTTTCCCGTGATCCAATCGAGCTGAAACTTTGCAAGTAGACTCGTAACGACGATCAAGAAGATCTATCAAATTTTCGTTAAAAAAATATTAATTATAGCATAATTTTGTATTTTTAGAAATTTTAATGGTTTTTTCAAATTGGAATCATTACAAAAGTTTGATTACTACCAACGGCGGCCTGATAACGTCACGGAATAAATAAAATTTGAATTAGTCCGTCGGTAGGTATAATAGGTACTTCACTACGAATTTCAAAAATTTATGACAATTGGTTCGCAGATGACAGCACACTTCGGTTTTTTTGGGAAGAAATCAAATAATTAAGAGATATTTTTAGAGATTTTTGACATAGACATTTGTCTAGACATGTTTCATTTTCAGTCAATCAATTATTTAATTACATGATGGTAAACTTAATTTACAAAGAAAGGTAGTAAAATAAAAACTTGGTTTTTATGGGTTAGTTTTTTATTTATTAAATATTAGGTCCTTACATATGAAATTGGCGTTTTGCCGTACTGGCAAATTTGATCTCAAATATCTTCTCTTTGGTTAGGAATTCCAAATCCAAATTTATACAGCTATTTACTCATGTATTTGTGTTTTGAAAATAATAATTCATTTGTTTTTTCCTCAATTGTTTTTTTCTTTGCGTCACTCAGTTTACAAAATGAAAATCTTGAAATATCGCGTTATTTACGAGTACGAGTTCCACCGTGGCACCAGTGCTGCAGAAACGGCTCGAAGGATTAATGATGTGTATGGCGACGGTGCCGCAAAAGAAAACACAGTGCGTTTTTGGTTCCAACGTTTTCGTTCTGGAAATTTCGACCTGCAGAACAAGCCCCGTGAACGGCCGGAGACCAAAGTTGATAATGAAGAATTGAAAGCTATTGTGGAAGCGGATCCATCGCAAACCACATCCGAGTTAGCTGCAGGCTGCGGTGTTAGTGATAAAACTGTTTTAATCCACTTGAAGTAAATTGGTAAGGTGAAAAAGCTTGAAAGGTGGGTACCTCACGAATTGAGTGAAGCAAATCAACAAACGCGCGTTGACTGCTGCGTTGCGTTACTCAACCGGCACAATAATGTAGGGATTTTAAATCGATTTTAAATAAATAATTACCTGTGATGAAAAGTGGATCCTGTACGATAATCGGAAGCGCTCATCGCAATGGCTGAACCCTGCCGAACGAGCCAAACCATGCCCCAAGCGAAAATTGACTCCAAAAAAGTTACTTGTGAGCATTTGGTGGACTAGTGCTGGTGTCGTTCACTACAGCTATCTTAAATCTGGCCAGACGATTACGGCAGATGTGTATTGTCAGCAACTGCAAACCATGATGGAAAAGCTAGCTGCTAAACAACCGAGGCTGGTTAATCGCTCTAGGCCACTGCTGCTTCATGATAACGCTAGACCACACACTGCACAACAGACGGCTACCAAATTAGAGGAGCTTCAATTGGAATGTCTAAGACATCCACCGTACTCTCCGGACCTTGCCCCAACAGATTACCATTTTTTTCGAAATTTGGATAACTTCTTGCAAAGGAAAAAATTCAACTCCGATGGGGCAGTCCAAACCGCCTTCAAAGATTTTATTGATTCCCGTCCGAATGGTTTTTTTAGTAAAGGGATCGATGAACTACCTATGAGATGGCAAAAGTGCATAGATAGCAATGGTACATACTTTGATTAAATAAATATATTATAATAAAAAAAAATCGGCTTTATGTTCCTTCCATACTAAACCTCAATTTCATATGTAAGGACCTAATACTTGTGTAAGACCACTTTTGAGTTTAAGTTATACGCAGATGCTCTCATCTACAGGTGAAAATATAAACTAAAATATATAAGGTACTGATAGAGGTGGGTGGGTTATGTGTGAGGGAGGGGGTGGCCAGAGGTGGAGCTTGGTTTAATGGAAACAAAGAGAGGAGGGGTGAGGAGTTTTTGAATATTATATTATTAATTAAAGGTTTTCCAGAATTGAAATTTCTACATTTTCAAGATTATTCATTATTTGGGCTTTATGTTTGACCGGGTGTAATCATTTAGGCGTGTGCGAATCGAACGTATGGCTATTGTTTATTATATGGTTTGCAGATTCGGAAAATTAATTGTTAACAAGACCGTGACAGTGTTCTTTAATCAATATATCAATACATATATATAAATATATATATATATATATATATATATATAAAGAATCCCTACCCGCCAAGTTTTCTCCATAACCAGCCACAACCACCCACCGGTGGTTATGGTGGTGGATAGCTCTTGGTGTCACATCGAAATATGCGAGTTTGGTGGGGGTGGCTGTGCGTGGGTGATGGAAATGTGCTTTCTAACACATTGTTATGGGAAGGCCGCAAATGCTTCAGATTGTTTCAAAATAGGTGCGCTGACTGTGTCGGTGAGTCTAAAAGGTTCCAGAAAACGCTTTTTATTAATATAAAGAGATGATTTTAAACAGTATATTCTATTTTTTTCCCGTATTTTGAGGCTTTACTCACTTAATAAAAGTTAGTTTTTTAATAAAAATACCTTAATTAATATTTAAAAATAAAAATTCCAAAGTATTAAATGTGCAATAAATGACATAATTATAAAAAAAGTAACCCATAAAAACCAAGTTTTTATTATACTCCCTTTCTTTGTAAAATATAACAACAATTAAAAAGAATTAAAACATATAAACAAACACTAAACTTACGGTAATTTAATATATTTCTGAAATGTCAGATTTTTTGAGCTTTGATAAGACACTTCACGCTTTGAAAATTAAATTCTAAAAACATTTGTCAATTTAGATTTTCGACATTCGTAGTGAAGTACCTATTACGTATACCGATGGAGTAATTCAAATTTAGAAAATATTCCGCGACGTTATCGGGCCGCCGTTGCTAATCAAACTTTTCTAAGGATTCCAATTTCAAAAAAAAACAATAAAATTTCTAAAAATCCAAAATTATACTATAATTATTTTATTTTTTTTAACGAAAATGATAGATCTTCTTGATTATCGCCACGAGTCTACTTGCCAAGTTTCAGCTCGATTGGATTACGGGAAGATGATCAAAAATCGATCCAAAGTTTTTTTTACGGCAAGCCGGCAAGCAAGCAGACGCCACGAGTTAATATAAAGGGAGTAAAAAGAATTCCGTCGGCAGTGTGGATGTGCCATCTTAATGAACTGTGTAGAATTCGGAGGTTCACAAAAAAAAAATTGAGTAAAAAAAACACGTCATATTTTACATTTCTCCTGTATTCATCAAAAGAATGTAATTGAACATTTTATAATTTAATTTGAATCAAATTACAAACGCCCCAAAGTGGATTAAGGAGCCGAGGAGCCTTTGAGAGGCGGATCCTTAAAGAAGTTGCGCGATAATGTAAAGGTGCCCCCACACAGGGCCGGATTATTCCGCCGTCGCTGCCTCCAGCTATTTAGGCGAAGGTTTTCGCTGAATTATCGGCAGCTTTCACGCTACAGTGCGGAGATTCGGATGAATTAGGCGACTTTTGAATCAAATCTACAACTTAAAGGCGAGGGGGGATCAAGCGACATCTGCGGAATATTTTCAAAAGTAGATAACTAACCCGTCTTCACGCTGCGTACTTATAGACCTCTTCTTCTTCTTCTGCTTCATCTAGGACTGCGTCCTGTCATTGCTCGGAGCCTGTTCCTGGGATACAGATGTCCAGCTATCTCGCCATCTTTTATGCGGTCTTCCTGGGAGTCTGGTACCAGACGGCAGCTTGTTCGCTGCTATGCTCACTACTCTCTCAGTACAAGCTCTCTCCACATGATCTCTCCAGTAACGTCTTCTAGATCTTCCCCATCGGACAATATCCTCGACGTCACAGGTCCTTCGTATTTCGGAATTCCTCACTCGGTCTCGGATTGTCAGTCCCGCAATGGGTCGGAGAGTCTTCATCTCAGTTATTCTTAGGAGATTTTTTGTTCTGGTAGTGTCAGCCCTTGTCTCGATACCGTACGTCATGATTGGGCGGACACAGGTCTTGTATATCTTCACTTTGCTCTCCTTGAGCATATGTTCGTTTCTCCAGACAGCATTTCTCAAGCATCCAGCAATAGTTGCGGCTTTGTTTGCTTGCTCTCTTACTTCTTCGTAGAGGTCGTTACTGCTGGATATCTCGACACCCAAGTACTTGAAGCTCGTTACTTGCTCTATTATTTTATCGTCAATTGCAAGCTCGCACGGTATTGGCAGTTTCGATGTTACCATGCTCTTAGTCTTAGCTACGGATATTTTCATGTTGAATCTTTGTGAAGATATATGGAATTTGTGCAGAAGGTAGACTTATAGACCATAGACATTTATAGACCAGCAATTGAAATGTAAGAATAAATCAAATGTAAGAATGAATCATATAAACATGATTGTAAATAGAGTGCGAAATGATAAAAACCTTTACCGTAACACATTTGCAGGGTTTAACTTTTAAGATCTTTAGTACACAATAATCCTGAGGAAGAGAACATTGTTCTCGAAACATGTAGATTTTTTAATCTAATAAAGTGGTGAAAACAAAGTAATTTGTGTCTTATTTTAATAATAATGTCACCACAAAGTTCAAGCCTTCATACAGAAGAAGAAAAAATATTCTTCGAACAGTTAATAAAAATAGGGTGGCTCAGATGGTTTGGGCATCTTGAGCGAATGAATGAGGAAAGAATGGTAAGAAAGATATATAATGCAAGTATTTTGACGGCACCAGAAAGAGAGGGCGACCACGGAAGACGTGGCATGACCAGATTAACCAGAAATCGGAAGATGGTCCTGTTAGAAGCCTCAACAACCGTCGAGCTCGCATGCGAAGATGTATGAATGTAGATGAAGCGAAAGTTGAATGACAGGACAGAAGAGGATGGCACTCTATCTTCTCTGCCTACCCCTACGGGGAAACGGCGTGATGGTAAGTTAGTTAGTTAGTTAATATAGTCGCCATTCCATATTGACGAGAGACTGCTTTGTCAATTACCATACAGTGATAAAATATTTTTTTTTTTTTATCTAAGTGCATTACTTTTTAGTAAAAATTTTATACTTTAGTGTTGTATTTTGTCGGAAGCTATTTTTTGTGTGTGTTTTTAAAATTATCTGTATTTAATGTATAATTTGTTTCAAATAAAAGAAAAACTGTACATGTTGTGAAAAATCGTTCAGAATTTCACTCGTAATAAAATGTGATTTTATTAAAAATATGTATTTTTTGTATGTAATATATATTTCGTTTTTTGATCAATATTGAACGTAGCCTTATAATTCACAGAACAATATACACTGCAATACATTGCTATAAAAAATGTATGAAGAGAAAATTATTATATATTGAAGAAAAATGTGCAAATATCGAAATCGCAATTTTTAGAGAATAAAAATCAATTACATAAAACATGATTTTTTTTAAATCACAAAAAAATATATATCATTAAAGTAATACTGAAAAAAAAATCTACATTTCCAACAAAAGATCTCTTTAAATTGTTTCCAGTACCAAACGTAGATGATATTTTCAAGCAAGTATCCATATTAAAAATATGCAAAAAAAAAGAACTTACAAAAAACCAGGAATATTTCAAACTTATGAGAAATGGAAACTAATTTATAATGCCTAAATGTAAAACCACCCAAATGCAGCGTCACTATATTTATAAAGCCATTAATTACTATAATAACTTACCTATCGAGATACGATGCATCAGTAACCTCTCAGAGCAAATCAAAAAAATTAAAATTTTCCTAAAATCAAACTTAAATTCATTACAGCTTTTTTCAAAATAACTCCTATACTTTCATTATCAATTTACCTTTTTACTGTATTAATAAATAACTTGTATACACTATGTACCTATATATTATAACAAGGAATAAGAACTGTGGCTCCCTCATCAGACTCAAGAGCTTCTCTTCACTGATGAGGTATACATGACTACCAAGTATTTTAAAAAAATGTTTAATCTGATATGTTATATATAAGAACTGTATTTTTACCATAAATTAAATAAATAAAAATATTAAAAAATAAAAAAATTACATATTTATTCGATTAGTATGATTCCTATCTGTTTTGGATATTGGCAGAACCGATTACTAGGACTAAACGAGGTGTTACTATAGTTATTTGCTTATCTAGCCTTGTGTAATGATTTCGTTTTATTGCGACATCGTTAAAAAATAATAATTTATAAAATATATTTCAGCACGTCGACATTAAACCCGCCCACTGTAAGACACATATCCATCTTTCTGGATCTCCTTAGAGTGGGGATTTAATTTATATCTTAGAGAGGGGGTCTTGAAAGCGCCGGTGGTGTAGGTGAGAAGCAGTAGACAGTGACGGAGAAGAATTATTTCATAACTTATTATTTTTCACTTATATTCGGGAACAGTTAAACGAAATAAGTTAACTATCACACTAAATAAATAAACATTAAATTGTATTTTTACTCCCTTTATATTAACTCGTGGCGTCTGCTTACTTGCTTGCCGGCTTGCCATCAAAAGAAAATTTGGATCCATTTTTGACCCTTTTCCCGTAATCCAATCGAACTGAAACTTGGCAAGTAGACTCGTGGCGACGATTAAGAAGATCTATCAAATTTTCGTTAAAAAAAACAATAATGATAGTATAATTTCGGATTTTTAGAAATTTTATTACTTTTTTCAAATTCGAATCATTAGAAAAGTTTGATTAGCAACGGCGGCCCGATAACGTCGCGGAATATTTTATAAATTTGAATTACACCATCAGTATACTTAATAGGTACTTCACTACGCATGTCGAGAATCTAAATTGACTGAAAAATGTTTTTAGTATTTAATCTTCAAAGCATGAAGTGTCTTATCAAAGCTCAAAACATCTGACATTTTAGAAATATATTAAACTAGCTGTTTCCGCGCGGCTTCGCACGCGTAGATTTTCAGTACGCTGTTTGGATCGTCATAGAACTTTCGCGAACCTTCTAGAACATTTTCCTTCCAGAACTTTCAAGAAATTTATTGAATGTACAGGAACCTTCTAGACACACCGACACATCCGCCACTCAGTTAAGAACCTTATATAACTTCCGGGAATTTTCTAGAACCTTCTCCTTCCAGAACTTTCTAGAACAGATTTTTCCGGAACCTTTTAGACTCACCGACACAGTCGGCGCGCCTATTTTGAAACAATCTGAAGCATTTACGGCCTTCCCATAACAAAACAATGTGCTAGAATGCACATTTTCGGCACCCACTCCCACCCACGCTCAGCCACCCGGACCAGACTCGCATATTTTCGATGTGACACCAAGGGCTATCCACCACCATAACCACCAGGGGGTGGTTATGGTGGTGGATAGCCCTTGGTGGGTTTCTTTATATATATATATATATATATACTATATATATATATATTGATTACTGTAAGATTAGTGTTATGTTATATGTTTCAATTCGTCTTTAATTGTTGTAATATTTTACAAAGAAAGGGAGTATAATAAAAAAATTGTTTTTTATGGGTTACTTTTTTTAGTGGTTGCTTGGTCAACCTCTCAGACCAAAATATATAGACACAAAGTAACGTAAATTTATTGGTGCATAGTCCGATTCCAAGGCAGGTTCTAATACGTTTGACATGTTTAAAAAAAATACTACGCACCTGTAAATTTTGAAACAATAAAAAAACAAATGAAAATTTAAACCAAATACACTAAGAAACTTTAATGTCTTAGTAAATAAATCGCGGAGACACCCGGCCTGGAACGAAATTTTAAAATAATAGTACTCGACATCCATCGTTCCGACTAGCCACCCCGGCCGTCGCCTCGCGCGTACTTCGCACTGACCGTCTTCCTTCCCACCCGAAGTCTATATTTACTCTTTTACCATGTTCTTTTGTTATATTTTAAATGAATTTTCTATTTCTATGTTTGCTATATGTTACCTTACCGATTTATTTTTACCTGTATTTTAAGCTTTTCTTTTCTTTCTTTGATTAATTTGCAATAAAGTGTGTTATGTGAAGGACGTACAGTGAATGTACTATTACAGGTCTCTCCGGATCGCAGTCGCTCTTTCCACGACGTGACACGGAGATGGCCTTTAGAGTAAAAAATTGTCAACCTGGCGACGTATGAGTAGGGCCGATATGGGAACTTTCGATCATAAAACGGTCCTGGGAATGCGGTGGGTGTCCATTTACTGAACGAACTCTCAAAAACAGAACTCCCCGCGGCGTCTTAAATCCGCGCTATTTATATCCAAAAACTATATTATCGAAACTCCTAGATTATTCAAGTGTTTAGGAGAAGGTTCTTGTCGCTTCTAGGCTATTTCAGGTGTTCCTCGAATGTTGTAGACATTTTCCGAAGTTTGAAGATAATTGTAGAACGTTCTAGATCCTACAATAGTGTTGTGACGTATAACAAGGGTTCGGATAATGCACTAGTGCTTCTGCTTGCCATTCCGTGGCAGTATTTGTTTATTTATTTAACTCCCTTATGGGCTTTTACAAAATATACAAAATATAAATTTAAAAAATAACATACAGACAGATACACAGTTAAAAGGTAAAGGTACATTTAATAGAATTGTGACAATTTAAATTGCTATTAAAGGATTCAAGTGCATATAATGGATTTGTGTAAATTTAGATTGCAGTTAAAAAAATTCAAATACATCTTATAGAATTGTGTAAATTAAATAATAAGTTTAAATAGTAAGAAGAAAATGATTGTAAGTAGCAAGAAGAAGAAGAAATATATTTTTTTTATTAAATTTATTTGGTAAATGTACAAACTTTCGATATAATATAATTAATACACATTTATATTACACGCTTACCCACTTTTAAATGAGAATTTATTCTCGCGTTTAAAAATGGGGGCATTGTCATATATGTATATATCTATTACTGATGAAATCGATAGTGTAAGACATTAGATTAAATAAATAAGATATAGACAAAGAAACATTAGATTGAGTTATAAAAATTAAGACATTAAATTAAGTAAGTAAGATATAAACATAAACAATACAAGAATACAAAAATGTGAGACATTAGATTAAGTAAATAAAATATACACAAGGAAACATTAAAATCAAGTACATCTTATAGATTTCTGTAAATTAAAAAGAGAAGTTTAAGTAGTAAGAAGAAAAGAAAAATTTATTATCCATATCCATTTAGATGAGATGTAAAGAATTGTATCAACTTTGTCCTATACAGTTATACTATCAGCAAAAATGTTGACCACCTCCGCATAAATAAACAGATTGAAATGCCAAAGTGGCGAGCCGCCGCTGGTCGTTATGAGTATTTTTCCCCCGGCACATCAAACTAAAAGGTGTTCGGCTCCAGGGGCGGCGCGGGGAGGGCGCCGCAGATGATGAGATTAAGGGGAGTCTCAATAGCGCCGATTCTGTATAGAAATTAACTTAATTCAAGATGGCCCGCCGCGCTGGCGGACTTTATCATGCTAAATGTAAAGGTTTTCTTGGGAATTATTTCAAATGGTCCGAGTGAATGGCCGAGCGTGAATCGGAGCTCTTGATTAAATTATACAATTCTATGATACGTACATCTGTTAACAGTATATAAGAAATCTCAAAAAACCTTGTGACTGTCCTGCTGTAGATGTATTTCAAGAATTTAATGTATCTACCATTACTCACGAAAATACACAAAACAAACTCTCTATGCCAAATTTACAAAGATTATTTTAGATTATAGAAGCCTGGAGCTGGCAGAAGAGGAACGAAAGTAGATTGAATGCAGTGGAGATGACATCCCTCAGACGTATGTGTGGCAAATCAATTTATGACAGAGTAAAGAATGCAGATATTAGGAATGAATGCAAAGCTGATCTTAGCATAATTAATAGAATTAAAAAAGGGTCGCTCAGATGTTTTGGGCATGTTGAGCGAATGAATGAGGAAAGAATGGTAAGAGAGATATATAATGCAAGTGTTGACGGCGCCAGAAAGAGAGGGCGACCGCGGAAGTGGCACGACCAGATTAACCAGATACTGGAAGATGGTCCTGTTAGAAGCCTCGAGCTTGCATGCGAAGATGCATGAATGTGGATGAGGCGAGAGTTGTATGTCAGGACAGAAGAGTGTGGCGCTCTATCCTCTCTGCTTACCCCCACGGGAAAACGGCGTGATGGTAAGTAAGTAAGTAAGTATTTTATAAATAAGCGATAAGCGATATGAAATACCTTTACGAAATACTTAACAATCGCATATTTTCACCTGAAATTTTAAATTCGATACACTTTAATGTCCCGCAGAGACTTACAAGAGTACCACGCCTTTTCCACTTAGATCATTGGAGAACAAACTACGGTAAAAACTGTATTATTAACAGAGTTCTAGATACCTATGACACGGCCTTTGCAGATCTCGATATGTTATATTTAAGTTTTGAGCAGTTTACAAAATCCCGTACGTATAAACTCGCGCGTTGACATTTTTATTCTCTCACATGTGAACATACATACGTACACACAAAAACGCATACACACACGAACACATAAAAACACACAAATACACACACTCACACAAACTCACCTTTCGACATATTGTTTTTCCTTATTTTTTAAGAGATCCTAGTTTAATATTCTTGTATATATGTGTTTTCTTTTAATTGGCCCAAGGCCCAAAGTTTTTTTTCAAGATTTATCAATAATACGACTGTAAGAAAACCAATAAATGAAAAATAAAAAAATTAAATTAAAATAAATAAACCTCACCCCTTAAACTGTATAAGCAACAGACATAGAACAAAAAGACAAATAAAGATACCAACCTTAAGAACCACCATGGCACAACATCACTATACATACTTGGGAGTTAAATGGTACAATACATTGTTGTCGCAAAACAAATTTCAAGAAAGGAACATTCCAAAAAAAAAACAGTTTGAGAAAGAAGTCAAATCCTTGATTTTGGACAACGATGTAACATTGCCTACATGTCTCAAATGTTTTCTGTATAATAAAAAAAATTACTACTTCTAAACGGTTTCTGCTTTTGCACTTTAATTTGGCTTGAAAATTTTCTTCCCATAAGCTCGAGCTTTGGCTCGTATATGGGGAGTATAAATAAATATATTAAATAAATAAAAACAAAATTTATTCAATGTCTTCGAAATTAATTATTACGTTATTATCCTACGCTATGCTAGGATCGCACAGCGTAGGATAATAACGCTAATCGCGATCGCTGACAGTCATGACAAGTCAACTTTTTGGTTATAGCATTTCGAGGATCTATTATGTACCGATATCCGCTGAAAAAGGATCTTCAGGAACTATGTTCTATGTATGCTATCTTGTGGTACAAACTAATTACACGATATCATGAAGATGGGACATATAAGCATAGATTGATTCATAAACATAGTACCAGATTTACGGTTAAAGAAGGACTAAGAATACCGAAGGTCATAAATAAATATGGACAAAGAACATTAAATATGTCATACCAAAAATATTAAATAAAATCCCATGTCGTGTCAAAATGGATATTAATAAAAAAGGGTAAAATACAGAATTAATGAATATGTTATTAAATATAAGAGACTTATTTTGATTTTGGTAATATTTCTATTTTTTCTTGTATTTGTTGTATTGTATTGTTGATTTGTATTTGAGTTTATAAGATCTATTGTAATTAATTAATATGAATGTATTTCTGTTAAATACAATTTATTTATATATATGTGTTGATGCACCTACAGACAAATATCAATGTGATGTTTTGTGGGTCTGAGATGTAAAAAAAAAAAAAAAATAATAAAAAAATAAAAATAAAAAACTCATGGGTCAGACGATTCTGAACGGTACGACAGTCCAGGAACGGTGCAGAAGAGCCACCACAAGTCACGGTATTTAATTGGTACTCCTGGATGAGTTCCGAAGATTGGAAGCGCAAAAATATTATTTGAAATGCACGATCTGGCTCGTGAACCTGTATTTGACGATACATTTGTCGTACATCGGCAGTAAACACCACTGAATGTACACGAAATTTCAGAAGAAGTTCAACAATGTTCCTTTGAAGCTTGGGGCCGATAAGAAAGGCATCTTTCAACGATGATCCATTCATATCCGTCGCCGAGGCATCGAATACCACTCGTAACTTATCGATGATATCGATATCGGTCGTCGTCGCGTATATATACGCGTCCTTGATGTGCCAATACCAAAAAAACAACCTGTAACTAACTTACCCTGACGTTCTCTGCAGGGGATGACAGTGAACATAGAACGCCGTACTCTTCTATTCTGGCACATCATTTTTGCTTCGACACACATACATACATCGTCTTATGCAAGCTTTTCATTTGTTGAATCCTCTGTTCGTCCCCTGCTTCTGCTTCCTTCAACACTCGGCTCTTATATTTTCTTTGCCAACCACTCCTTGCTCATAGGTTCCACATGATCAGACCATCTGTTCTATCTACTATACTACCACAATCACTTCTAATTTATTCAACCCTTACTCTATCGAATACAGATATTACCACACAAGATTATCCATGCAACCGCCTTAGCGAGCGCATTTCCATTACATTAACTTTTTTGTCAACTTCAGGCGTCATACATTGTGCTTGGCACCTAAACTTCATTATAAACTGCTACTATAGCTTTGTGTGACAGATTGATGACATTCAGGGCACCACCCCTCACTACCACCTCATTCCCGCATTCACCCTCCTCTCAACATCACACTCAGCCTTGTAAAGCCTCTAAGCCTTGTTGTGCCGTCTCTCGTAAACATACTTATTAAAATAACAGACTCGTTTATTTGTTTTAAGCTTACATTGTTTACCATAACATCACACTTGCTAACATTCATCAGAAGTTCACTATCCGTGCATATATCTGACACTCTTATCACCAGGCATTGCAGATTAGCTTCACTATCAGCTAGTAGCAATACGACATACGCATATAGTAGGCAGGATATGCTGAATCTGTCCATTCTCGCTTCTACTTCCAATTTGGCACGCTATATAACCTTCAACTGTTTGTCTATTTATCCGTTACACGGAATTTTATAATCGATATTTCACCCGCTTTCCAATACCCAATCAAATTGAATTTTTGAACACGTCACAATACACAATGACAATACAAGAATCAATTATCAAATTTACTAATTAATCAATGAATGTATCATAATTAATAAATGAATATCGCCACAAAAAGATAATCGCTGGTTTGCCACCTAAGTGATTTTGTATAAAGTGATATACTTTACCAGTGCATTCAGAAAAAATAGTTGGAAATTAATTAATAACCTCACAAAAAGATGGCACTAATTTCCTACCAAAGTGATTTTGTAGGATGGGTAATAAGGCCAGCGCCATACTACAAAACTTCCGTCCCCGATATTTCGCGGCGGAAAGCCGCTACATTTCTTAAGGCGGATCATACAATTTTCAAGCTGTCAAAAGTGGCGATATGCGTCGATAGATCATGCTACTTCAATACGAATTCGAAACATGAACAAACGTCATATCAGATAAACTTTACACGAGCGTATTATTTACATGTCCTTGCAAGACAGAAAGGTTGACCGACGTTTAAAATATATGGGAACGCAAGTCATGCTCGCGTACTATTATTAGAAATGTAATAAGTCTATAATTTAAAAAAGCGTATTTATATTTCTCCAATAATTTATGTGTTGTAAAAAAATAGTAAACAACAATTTTTCTTATATCACTGTTCTTTAATTTAAATTTATGTCGCGTAAGCAGATTTAAATATTATTTTGACTTCCGACTGAAATGTCAAAACACCTGTGAATTTAATTGAATTCAAATATTTTTTTATCTAAAATAAACAAAAAACAACTCCAGCTATATGTATTGAATTAAAAAGAAAATTAACAACCATTTATCTATATTTTAAAAATTATGTCGTTAATTAATATCTTGCTTGACTCTATAAATTACAATAACATCTTCGCGAATATACCACACAGAATCTGACGTACGTTCAATGTGAGTTTATCAGTAGAAAAGCAAAATAATATTAAACTAGTTAAAAAATACCTTATTATCTGCGACGAATAGATTGCTTTCGAATATATAACGTATTAGGCCTGTGGATTAATGCCTATATTTTTCTTATTTATTGTAAATATTGTTCAGTTTATTAGTTTTTTATAAGAACAAAGGTTCTAAGTTATCGCCCTAAAAAATTGCAATCTATCATATAAATTCTGATATAAATGAATAATAAAAACCCACATTTTCGTAAAAAAAAACGCCGAAATATGCATTTGCAGTGAATGTACCCGCCTTAACACCGTATTTTATAAACGCGTAGAACGTTTCGCGAAAATATTCATCTTTCTCAGAAAATGCTCCATTTTATTTGTAAATTGAACCCACCCTAAGATATTGGAGTTCCGTAAGAAGAAGATGTTTAAGATGAAGGGGAAGATAAAAACAAATTATACATTGTCACTTGTGACGAGTCTGCGACGGAAATTTGTGTTAATTAGCGACAAAACAGGGGTTTGTTTCTCACAAAAATAAGGACCGACACCCTCTTTTGTTTTAATTAAAGTCGTTCTTTGAAACGACCTGTTTTACGGCCTCTTTTTTGCGTTTGTATTTTTATCGCGACAAGGGCATCATTAATGTCTCCCAAATTGCTGGCTAATGGACCCATTATTATTTCATTATTTTGTATTTAATCAAAAATAAAATATACAAGCTTCGGGCACCAGAAAATCTTGTACTTACATAAGTATACATGTAAGAACACGGTGTTCTAGCTTCGCGGTAGGCCTCTTTCCATTTAAGAAAGACAATCAAATTAGTACGTGTAAGCGGTGCGTATGACGCACATCGTTTTATTGTGTTGGTGTTTACGAGTATAAATACCAACACGACGAAACAATGTGCCTCGTACGCACGGCTTACACATACTAATTCGATTGTCTTTCTTAAATGGAAAGAGGTATACCCAAAGCTCGGACATTCCATATACTGGTGCTAGCTCTAATCCAGAAGACACACACTCTTATGTCTGGTCTAGGTATGAAATTGAATAATTTAGAATCATTAGAAATTAGTAAAAATAAACAAAATATTATTAATAATTAATTAAATTTAACTGCTAGTCCAATTCTAAAAAAAATCCAATAATTGTGTGTCATCAAAAACTTCAGCAATAATATTTAAAAATAATTTTTAATAAAAATAGATTAAAATGATAGAAAAACAAAAGAAATAATTTATTTTGATATTTTAACATTTATAAAACACTCTGACGATGGAAAGGTTTTTCTGAAACATGTAGATGTAATTAATAAATATAAGTGGATACAAACAAAAATTTTTTTTTGGAAAATGACAAATATACAATTAAATATTAATTTATATAAATTAACTTTGTAAACGCCACTTACTTATTGAAAAAGGATATATATATATATATATATATATATCTTGACGAAGAAGCGATTGGCTTCGAAACACGTTGATTTTTTTCAACAAATAAGTTTTTCAAACAATGTTTACCAATTAATTTATATAAATTATAATTATGTCACCACAAAATAAATTTGCTACATTTGAAGAAGTAATTAAATAATACATTCGTTTTCAGCAAAGCTTCAATTATAGCTCGTTACATGGCACAGATCGCTCTTCGAGGGCGGATCGCCCGATTAAAAGTGGAAGAAGAACGCGATACGCGTTAATCTGTCACTTTTGACGCCGGGCGCGCACGTGTACGCGAGTTCATCACATTAGCATACGCCCACGCGGCGGTGTGCGTGCGCAGTGGCGGAGCATTTTCTCCGGGCCGGGGGGGCGGGCTCGGGGGGCGACTGAAACGAATATGGTTTGCTTTCTGCCGGGCCACGGGGGGGGAGGGGGGGGGAACATACGCGACACGACTTCGCAATTAACTCTGAAATCCAAGTGACAAACGCCCGGCTGTATAATGTGTGCGGGGGACGGGGGAGGGGGAGGCGCCGCCGGGGGGAGGGGTGGGGGAGGGGAAGGGGGAGGGGTCGCCATAAACGGGAGATCAAGGATGTAAAATTTAATTTCGAAAGTCGAACGTATTTAATTGTCGAACGATTTATTTATTTATTTATTTAATACACGGTACAACGTGCCTTTAAAGAAACAATGTATATAAAGATGTATAGATTGATAGGTAATAATAAAAAAAGAAGATAAGGTATAATTCTATCAAAAACAATTAATAAAGTGATATATAAAGAAAAATTAAACATTAAGTGAATAACATAAAGTTTAACAAAATTACATCAAATGAAATAATAGTTATCAAATCAAATATGAAATTCAACAATCAATAAAACTACGACATATTAAAATAATTATGTCTGAAATTCAAGAAGCAACAAAATTACAACAGAATGAAATAATTGTAAACAAATCAAATATGAAACTCAAGAAGCAATAAAAATGACAATAAAATAAAATGAGATGTAAATTCAAAAACCTAGAAACAAGAGATAGACGTGACATCAATAACTAATTATAAATGACCAAATTCGTCCAGAAGAGCTTTCTTGTAGGCGGCTAGTGTTTCCGAAAAAACATCCGATAGGTAGCCATACTCGTTTCCTAACCTATGGAGCCTTCTAATAGGTGAGCTATAGAGATAATTTACACTAACATTGTCACAATGAAACGATATACTTTGTCTAGTGCTCCTGGAAGGGATGTGATAAAAAATTTGCTGCGTTAGTTCTGAACTGTTGTAATAATTATCTACGATTTTATGCAGTAATACGAGGTTAATTAAATTAATTGTCACGCGACGGTGAGAGAGAAATTAAACAATTGAAATTGATTAAAACTATATTTATAAAGCCATTAACCACTACAATAATTTACCTATCGAGATACGACGCATCAGTAACCTCTCAGAGCAAATCAAAAAATTAAAATCTTCCTAAAATCAAACTTAAATTCATAAAGCATCTAAACCTATAGCTTTTTTCAAAATATTTCAATACTTCATCGTCAAATTATCTTTTATTACTGTATTATTAAATGAATGTACCTATATATAAAATAAGAACTGAGGCTCCCTCATCAGACTCAAGAGCTTCTCTTCACCGATGAGGTCTACATGACTAAAAAGTATTTTTTAAAATGTCAATTTGATATGTAAATATATAAGAATTGTATTTGTACCATATATTAAATAAAAAAAAATTAACAAAATAGTAATTTTTTAAGATATCCTTATATGAGAGATTACGGGCATTGTCTTTGGCTTTACCCCACCGAGTTCCTCCAGAGTACGCTTGGCTACTATAGTTTAGAGACTAGAAGGAATGTGTATTTGATTACGTATTTTTATCCATTGTTGCGCGGTATGATCGATAATCCTGAAATTTTGCGGAGGATTGGATTTATATTCCTGATAATTTACCTGAGACAGTGTAAACATACATTGCTTCACATTCCAATATACAGGAATAACTGCCGATGATTATGCCTGTTGGAAGAGCTATCGCTATGCTGAACAATATCGCTTTGAAGATTGATCTGTTTCATATCTCTGAGAGGGTTTTCTGAAGCAGGATTCTCCTACACCTTTGATATGAATCATATGTGTGAATTATAATGTTTAATATAGAATACGTTGAATCATTATTTTTTATAACATTTATGATTTGAATGTTTGTTTGTTATGTAAATGTTATATACAAAAATAAATTGAATAATTTGGTCTGGAAGAACAAAAATAAGCATATTGAAAGCAAGATCAAGATATACAGGACATGCGTGGGACCTATCATGACATACGCTGTAGAGGAGTGGGCTGGCACTGTCCACTCCAAAGGACTCCTCAGAACATCTGGAATGAAAGTTCTGAGACCGATAACTGTAAAAACTCTACGTTATCGTGTCCAAAACGTAGACATAAGGAAAACCTGTAAAATAGAGTATAAAGCACGTGGAGTAGATACTGGAGGGATCACGTAGCCAGGATGGACAGTGACAAACTCGTGCATACAGCAGCGAATGAAATTCCCTCTGGACGACGCCCACCGGGAAGACCGTCGAAAAAATGGAGGTTAGCTGTACCTCGTTATATCAGGAGTCGTAGTTTTCTGTACCACAGATCGGCAGATCTAATAAAAGAAAAAGAAGAAAAAAAGTAGACGTGTGATTACTGTAAATTTTATTCAAATGAAGCATCGCATATTTGTTAAGCTCCCTCTTAAAAGTTGATATATTTTCTACGTCTCTAATGTTTTCTGGTATACAATATTAATATACAATTTTATTCCACTGGACATGATTGAATTTTGCGATCATGTTTTCTTTCTAAAGGGTAACCTTATTTCGTCCTTTCTTCTTGTGGAGTAATCATGTTCGTGTCTTTTTTTATTTTTCTTTTATTATTCATCGCCTAAACACTGAACACGAATTATACTGCAGTTATTTTATAACTAGCCGTGCACTCGTGAAAAATCCCGGGAAACAATAATAATTAATAACGACATGATACATATTCTCATGCTAGCTCAACGATTGTTGACGCTCCTGACAGGACCGTCTTCCGGTATCTGGTTCATCTGGTCATACCACGCATTCCGCGATTACCCTCTCTTTCTTTCTCAGAGACCACCAAAATATATAGACATGAACCAACTTTAATTTCTTATTACACAATCTGGTGCCACGGGTTCCAATACGTCCGACTTATTTAAAAAAATTACTACGGGCTTTTAAATTATATTATAAATACTAATTGTAAATAGACACTCTTTACAAGACCAAATTAATTAATCAATTAGAAAGACATACAGAAAAATCACATCCACCTAAAAATATTTGGCTGCTACCGGGATTCGAACCACGGATCTCCTCCTATCCGGGGCAAGGATTTAGTTTTAAATTTCCCAGAACTTTTTTCTGAAAAAATTAAGGCTTTACAATAAGAATGTGTTCTTGAATATAATACTCTTTAAAAGTATTAGGTAAAAGTCACGCTTCATTACAAGAGAACTTTTTTACTTCACTTTTTAAAAATTAAAAAAATAACGTTTTTGGAAAAAAAAAAATATTTATAATGGGATTTAATTATTCAAGAAAAAATAATATCACTGCAGTAAAAATGTGTCTCAAAAATACGCGAAGGGGGGCATTTTTCTGCTGCGACCCAACTCTCTTTCCTAAAGTACGGATTTAGTTAATTTCTGTAAATTTTTATACTCCGCAAGTTGACCACAGAGCGGCTGAAATATCCTAATTAATTATTTCTCCATCAAAATCGTCACGCTTCACTGCCGCATAAAAAAGAAAATAATAATTCAATCAACTTAATAAAACAGCACTCGTAATCTAATAAATGTTCCGCCGCATAAGGGTTGAACACAAATTACAAACATCCAAAGCTCTCTGTTATATATTATTACCTCAAACAATGAAAAACTTTGATCGCGTGCTGATTCAGACATTTTCCCGCAGCGGCCCCCCTCCCCCCCTTTTCACCCCCAACCCTCCCAACCGCCCCCCCCATCCCTTACATTTAACAGTTATACTTCCCCCCGGCGAAAGGTGGAATTAGCGCGCCGCTGGCGAGGCGGGCTCCCATTGGCCGGGCGGCGGGAGCACGTGATTTAGCGGAACGATAATTTTCCCCGCAGTCTGTCACGCGCCACTGAAGGCCGCGGTCATTCTTGGACCACTCGATCAATTACTCGGGCTCGTGATGCTGCAGGATCCGTGGGTCCAGATATCGGACGAAGTTCGTGTTGTTTAAGGCTCAGGGCGTGGGCTGCATCTGAGGTGCGCGTTGACCGAACTAAAAATCCTTCTAATATTTTGAGTATGTCCAAATTTTTCAGAACAGAACTGGATTTTTGTCACAGGGACGCCATTAATCAATCAATGTACATTATAGATGTCTCACAGAGACGAAACTGAATTTTTATGGGAAAGTAGGTATAGAAGTCTTTTGGGTGTACATAGGGCTGGCTCAAGTGATCACTTTACACAATGTAACTTTCGCCATTTCCACCCATGATAAAATCCCATGTCTAGGATTTCGTCAAAAATTACGAAACATTGGTTTGCGTCTTTGCTAAGCGCTAGTATCTATTAAGAGTATCTTTTTGGCGCTCCTCGGAGAGGCGGCCGTGGTAACATGCGTGAAACGGCCGGTTCGGCTTTGGTAGCCCGGGGTTCAAGCCCGGCCACTTTTAGCGTGAATTTGAATGGAATTAATGATGTTACACGAAGTTACGGGGACGGACAGACGGAAGGATGGATAAACAGACAATGAAATTATTATGTTTGATTAAATAAGAGAGCAACAAAAGCAGAAACAAGACAAAAACACTTATCACTACAAATGCATATTTCGGCGTTTTTTTTCGAAAATATGGATTTTTCTTATTAATTTATATCAGAATTTATTTGCTCGACCTCATTTTTTTAGTACAATAACTTAGATAGAATCTTTCTTCATATAAAGAAACGATTTTAAGTAATATATTGTATTTGCTCCCGCACTTTGAGTTTTATTAAAACACGTTAATTACTATTCAATAATAAAAATCCTTTGTTTCTCTAATAGGGCTGCAAGCCAAAATAAAAATTATTTTACGAATGTATTCTGTCACAAAGTATGTATATTTTGGACATGACTTGATAGAAATAGAAGAAAGGTTTATCGCTTTGACCAGATGTCCAAAACTAATTAATATCCGTTCATTCGATGCGAAAAAATGCACATTCCAGAAGAAAGAACGAGAGCAATTGTTTTTTTCTCCTTTCGATGTTCGGACTCAAATCAAATATTTCTTCACGCTGCCGACGGCTCAATGTAATATATCATTATCTGACGTCTGATTTATTAGCTCCACACAAGCAGCGTCATTGGCGACATAATATGGAAAATTAGAAGAAGGGTTTATCGCTTTGACCAAACGTCCAGAACTAATATATTCGATAACGACGAAGAAGTCATGGAATTTTTCTTTGGAGACATAGTATAAAGACAAGGTTCAGAAGAGAATTGGTATGGCCAAGTATGCAATGTTAAAGTTGACCAAAATTTGAAACAAATGCTCCACCTCGAGGAATGTTACATTCCAACTGATTAAAGCACTGGAGTCGAAATTTTAACCCTGATAAAGAAAGAATGAAACATGGTCGACGTCTTCAAGATGTGGTGTTGTATGCTGTCAACACCATTGCCGGCGAGACGAAATAGAACTAAAGAAAGGCTTTCTACACCATGCATAAAAAATCTAGATACTTTGGTCATATTGCGAGAAGAGAGGAAGACAACCTGGAGATATTTGTTTTATTTTTTATTTATCTTAATTATTTAGTTCCCCACATAATGTTGTGTGGGCTAATATATGATTTCACTTAGACATATTGCATTCCGTCTAACCATTTAAAAGTTTTATAATAAAATTTTTGCAATCCAGTTGAAACCTTCTTATATTCTCCATGTTTTGAATTTCCTTTGGCAGGCCATCGAAGATTTTTATACCTTTATACATCATACAATTTTGTGAAGTGTTTTTCTTTTTCTTTGGTAGTCTTATGTTGTCGCTTCCTCTTGTATTGTAGGAATGAAAATCCTTACTCATCTATTGGTGAAACTGGAAATGTACAAGGGTGGGTGAGAGTTCTATCTCCAATAAGATAGTCAGATCAAGTCTGAGACATAACTTCAATCGCCAAAGTCTTCACATTTCGATAAACCTTGAGATGCTTATTTCATTCATAGCTCTACGCCAAAAAACTCATTCTTAAACCATCCCAAAGGCACGTATTAAAATTGGACTTTCATAATCTTTCAAAGAACTCCTATCCATATTCAGTATCCATGTCTCAAACGCATGAGATATTTGATAAATCGTAAGGTGTATTTATCGAATTTTCTACATTTTTTGAGTCAGCTAGACAACATTGACCGATTTGAATGATTGATTTTGTCGTCATCGCACAGCCTTAAAAGCTCCTTCATGACTGAGAAGTAGGATTGACCAAGTGGACAAGCAACGGGCACTTCTTGACAACTCTCGGTTATGCGAGAAGCCGAAAAAGTGTACCAGTGAAGTTAAGAGGGCAAAGATCGCGATTCTCGATCATTTATTTATTTATTTAACGCCCTTATGGGCTTTTACAATAAAATACAAAAGACAGATTTACAGTTAAAAGATTCAAGTACATATAATAGATTTGTGTAAATTAAAAAGAGAAGTTTAAGCAGTAAGAAGAAAAAGAAAAATTTATTATCCATTACCATTTATTTGAGATGTAAAGAATTGTATCAATTTTGTCCTATACACAGTTATATTATCAGCAAAAATGTCGACCGCCTCAGCATGTTCATTCCCTAATGAATGTAGTATGGGGATTACAAAGTTTGCTAATGCATTAGTTCTGACATTTCCACTATAATAGAATAATGTACTGTGCCTTGATGACCTCGATGGGGCATACAAGTCGATCAGACTAACAATCTGGAGGCAATCAATCATGTTATTTTTGATCCTATACAGAAATATTAGGTCTGTAACGGTACGTCTCACAGACAAGTTTAATAGTTGCAAATAACTAAGGAGATATTCACGAAGGAAGGACGAGGAACAGGAAACTTTGTTATTGTCAATCAAAATGCAGTTTAATATAAAGTAATCGAAGACGATTGTCTCGATTAAGGCAAGACATGGTGAACAGCTCGCAGAATGAGTGGCCCGATAGTAGAGGAAGTCAGCATGGAGAAGCATGTATCCTCAAATATACGGCTCCGAATCTTCAGATATTTTGGCCGAATGTCGATCAAAAAAGAGTTGAAGCAACCAAATCTCGTGGAAGATCACACTATGGACCGACTTGGTTAAAACATCGAATCAAATTCTTCTCCTGGAATGAACGGCGACCAATCATCCAAGACATCATGCTAGGGATGGTACGATAGTATGAAAATTTATGGAATATTTAAAATTTCTTAACTGCGCCTATGACATTCCTATCAAAGTGCACCAAAACTGGCATATTGCCTACCAACTAGGCGTTTTTGCTAAAGTATAAAATCAAAGGCAGTAATATCCAAAAAAAAATAAAATGCAGTCATCGAGGATTACTCATGTATACTGAATTCAAGATTTTATAGGAAACATGATTTCGGAAGGGATAGATACATAAAATCTAGAATTCAGTTCATTTCCTCGGTGACTGCATTCAAAATATTTTAATTTTTTTGGATATTACTGCTTTTGTTTTTATACCCCACAATTATAATATATAGATTTATTTTAACTTTATTAATTGACAAAATACATAATTGTCTATGTAACAAAGTACGCTACCTAGACAAATGCTAGATGGTGCTGTTCTCACAGCCTTAACTCGCGGCTGATTATCTAACAACATAATTTTTTATGTAACGATGCATGGATGTAACGCTACCAAGACGCTCCATTTTTGTATTTGTAAATTAAAATTAAATTAATCATTATTAATTGCTTTAGATTCAGAATTGTATTTTTTTTTCAAAAAGGCTCTTAAAAATATTTAAAAAGAGATATGATCACAGATCAGAACATGTTATCATTTTGAGGTTAAATTTACGTTTGTACATCTGTTACATAAAAACCTTTTAAGGTAACAGGGAGCAGGGCTCGTGTTTGTCGTGTGGCGGTCGTTAGCGCGTGCGGCCCGCCCTTGTGTGCGGCAGTCTGAGGGTGGCTCCTAGGGGGCGCTAACAACCGAAACGAGGTGTAATTGGTTATAACCATTAGTGATTTATAACCATTATACCAACACCCACCCTGCCCCCTCCCCGTGTTTGGGTAAACAACACAATCAGGAGTAGCTACCCCGCGCCGCCACCCTTATCGAGGCTTCACGGGGTGTCCGCTAAACTCGACGTCGCTTGAGTCTGCCTAAAAATGCCTCTTAAGTTAAAATATTTGTGCTATTTTTATTTTATTTAATTCTTATGTTAGTTAATATTACACTCCTGTATATTAACTAGTATTTTACATTTTACATTCTAAAATCTATTACTAACTATCCATAATAGCCTACATATTTATATTAACATCTGATTCCAAAAAATTACGAATCTATTATATTATATGTATGTCCGTTCGCAATCAACACCAGAGCAATGTTATTGTAACAGAGTTCAAAAGGATTATGTTTTCACCGCGCCGGCGCGCGACAGTTTTGCCCGTGCGTGACCAACGCCATCTATCGTTGATTTTGTAGTTCCACAGAAGCAGCGGCACTTATGAAATGACATGGAAAATCAAATATGGCTTCAGGAAAGATACTTTAGATGTTAAATATATTAATATAAATCAATCATCATCTTGAGAGGCATATTTATTTATTATGTCGCCTAACCAATGGTACAATCTGTAATAATATAATATATAATTCGTCTTATAATCTGATGTAATCTTTGGTTCAATCTATGATATAATAAATAATACATCTTGTGCTCTACAATTCAATACAATTATTTTTGTTGTAGGGAACATTAATCGCGTACAATTCTTTGTGCAGTCATCATTATCATTGTCATATATGCAGAAGAAAAACCAAAACCCTTTACAAAATTGTTTAATGTACAAAGCACTTATGATCTTCGACAGTCTACCGAATGCAATACAAAATACAGTGAATATAAATGAGTTTATATTGGAGTGCAAAAAGTAAACTTCGAAAAAAATTTAAATTACTAATGATTATATGCTACAATATGTTTTAATGTACATCATATAATTATTATAAGCCCATATAATTTAAAATATACAAATAAATAAACAGTGAAATTCATAAATATCCTAAGTCTCAATAAAGCGTTTCCATCTTTCTCTGTTTTACGCTGCTTTAGTACTAAAGGGCTTTTCAGTAGGAATGATACATATACCTAATATTAATTTTGATTTTTATTTATTCATTTAGTAATTATCCAAAAAAAAAGCGTTCGTTAACATCGTCAATTATGGTCCGCATAATCGACCTACTGTGCTTATTATTCGGGGAATAGTTGCTATAATAATAGCATATAATAATAGTTGTTATTATTTGAAAAGGATGTTACTGTTCGCGATACTAAACTACCAATATGACATCGAAATGCAAGAAATGAAGAAAATATTGCTAATGAAAGAACTAGTGTTACAGTAGAATTCTTATTTGAAATCAATTACTCAAACAAACTACAAACTTTTGATGATATAAAATTGAACATCGAGCTTTATTTATTTGATAAAGTCATCGAAAATTGATACACAACTTGAATAACGAATTCACTCCTGTAAACGAAGCCGAGGTGACTAGTTAAACGACGTTTTGTTTAAAACATAATGGAACCATCCAAGTAAAATAAAATAAATGTTCTTTAACTGTTTTTGTTTTATTTTATTTTAAAATCGTATCGTTCTTATAGAAGAATACTTGTTGATCAAGTTTTGTTAAAGATTCTATTTGTCCAACCTTAGACGCCCATCAGCCTCTCTTTTTGTAGTTTTTATGCCCAGTTTAATATATGGTCATCAAATATGGATCTTAGAGACTGAATCCAGGTTTCTGAAGTGGCTTATTTTAAGGGTGTAGCAACACTATTGGACCGAGTGAGAAGTGTCGACATAAGTGAGTCCCTTACGATGAAGCCACTACTTCTGTTCATAAAAATGTGGCTTTTATACATAAGGAGGCTTTAACACTTCTTACAAATTTAGGACAATCACCACACTAACAAAGAAACGGGTATATCTAACATTTTATTAAAACGCCTGACCACTAAGATATAACTTAAAATATTAAAAATTGTTTTTCATGTTGCTCTAAGAATTTCAACAGAAATCAAATCCAGGTTGGATGTCATACTTGATAATATCACAAAAATAAATAAATTTAACCTGATACCAATTTTTTTTAATCTATTTTGTGAATAATCTATTTGCATCACCCTGTACGCCTTCTTAATTCCTCCCCTTTCCATTGATTTTCCTTCCTGTTTCTCCCCGCCCCGCCCTGCAGAGGGAGAGGGGCGAGGGATGTAGGAAAGCAAAGAGAACGTGAACAGAGCAGAGAAAACTAATTACGAAGCCACTTTTTGGTCGCTTAATTAATACTACATAAGCTGCGGATGATTACTCGGCAAAGCATTGAGCGAAATTCCGCCAATTAGGGCCGGGCTGAAGGGTTGGTTCGCTGTTTAGGGGCGCGCACTTTTCCGATTCCGAGATAAACAGATTCAACGAGGACATTCGATTTATCGCTCTTTTTTCGTCGCGTTGTTAAAGCGATACGGTCACGCTTTGGACACGGTTTAATGTTTTGAAAAACATTGATCGAGTTAGAAACAGAGACAAAAAAAATACTCTAGTTTTCGCGACTTTTCAAAACCTTCTAGTTAATGTTTAAAAACCTGATTAAAGTTTTCTGAGGTATTCACCCGTGTGTAAGCGAGCTTTCTTAGCGACGTTGCAGATCCTTTTGCAGAGTCCATTGTCATGGCTGGGAATATATTTACTCAGATTTTCGAGCACTGCCATTTGCCTCTCGTCTTATTTTACTCTTATAACCCGTAGAGGAGAATGAATGTTGATAATTTAATGCTTTCTGTTTATCTAACGTCGTAGAATGCTTACGCGCATTGGCGGCGGAGGGATTCAAATGAAACGCTGAAAATCAATTAAAAATTAATTTATAAACAAAATCACTGGACGCTATTCTGTAATTCGCACTAATTCGCCATTACAATATTCCATATACAGGTACCTTTTATTCACGCTGTTTCTATAGCACAGTCTTCGTTGGTTCACAATTCTCTACTGTGCTTGTTTATAACGACTCTGTCTTCTTTTCAACATCTTTTCGGCACGTACTTGCGTATTCTAGATCCTTCCAAGACATTTTAAAACATTCCAACCTCTCTAAGTCATTGAAACATTCCGACCTCTCTTATCGAAGTCTCGAATCGCTTTGCAGAGATTATGATCAAGTTTGAAGTGGATAATGCCTCATGATACAAATTTTCTTATTTCCGTTTTAAAATTTTGATATTCTCACTTTATTATTATACGGTACACAAGCAGTGGCGTGCACCAAATATGAACTTAGGTTAATAATGAGGCTGTGAAGTAGAATGGGCTGTATTGCCCTTAGAAATTCTAATCATCTGAACCGAAAGCGCTTTGCCTGGGAAAAAAAATCTGGAAAAAGATTACCTAAGTAAATGAACTGAACACCTTTGGGAATTGTTTTCCGTTCTAGAAAAATATTTACATTACTCCAGGGAAATTCTGCAAGTTACTTAACAATACTATCCAACCTGTACCCCGAGTCAATATTTAAGGAAGCCCTGGATGATACTGCTCTGGGGATATTGTTGAATGGAAAACCATTAAAAAATATTAGATTTGCGGACAATACAGTTCCCATTGCGGACAAACATTTTCCAAGCCTTCAAACACTGGAAAAAAGGTAAATGATTCAAGTAACAAGTACATATTGCCTGAAGATGAATACTTGCAAAACTAAAGTGTTAAAAATATCGAAAACACAACTTCTGACGCCAAATATAACCATCAACAATGAACCATAACTTGTATAGCGCCGTTTTCGTGAGAAAATATATTACAAAACAACTTACTAACTAAAAAACTTATTTTCTATTACTTATGCACTAGATAACATGCAAAAAAAAATTAACGGTTAAAACAAAAGTTGAGAGTACTAGGAAGAATTTGATATTTTCGCGTAGTGCATACTAGGAGTGGAAAACATTAGGTAGTGTTATTACGGTCCGATTCTGTAGGTTTTTATATGATTATGTATTATGTATTATGCGCGTCTTATATCTTTGAACTCTGGTAAGCTGTATTTTTGTCTCAGTTTATTTGGTAGTTTGTTCCATAACATTGGTCCAGCCACTTGAAAATTTATTGAAGCTTTGTGGAGCAAATTTAATTCAACTACACCACGGAGCACGGAATATTGACATTGATAAAGAAGACCGTATAAGTGAAACCATCGGCAATTAGTGCGAATGTAAGCGGCCATTAGAATAAATTAAGAAAGTACCTACCGAGCGTTTGACAGCGAGAAGTGTGATACGAGGCAGCATAATAAAGTGTGCACAGAGGTGCGAATATTCTGAAAAACGAATATATAGGTAGTGTTTCATATACCAGTGATTCGTGCGAATCAGTGTGAATTAAGGAGTGTTCCAATGTCGAGAAAGTGACATTACCTTTGAAAAGGGATCAACCGGCTACTGCGCAACAGTTGTGTCAACGTTGACAGCGGGCCAACGCCATAGAAATCCACAGAGAAGCAATCTGGGCAGCAGTGTGGCCAGCACGTGTATTCAAGCGATAATAAATCAAGGAAAGACCTACCGGCGGGCGAGAAGTTTCCTAGTGCGGACCTGGGCGATTTATATAGCGTGCATCAGTAAATGAGAGACAAGTGACTCAAGAGTGATAAAAAAGCAGCAAAAATAATTATTTCGAATCACGAAATTGAATAATTAGTGTATGAAATATTCTAGAAACATTTAAAGTGAATTTAATAACATTACTCCGATTAAATTCGGGTCCATAAAAATAAAAGTTTAATAGTGTGGCATCTCATACCACAATTCATAAACCGCTAATATAGGCCACACACACACACATACAAGAATGCCGCATAAGCAGATCGAGGCATAAGCAGATCGAGGCATGAGCAGAGCACACAAGCTGTCTACAGTTCATTGCACCGTCAGCAATTCCGACAATGTATCCACACACACCGCTACACTTCAATAAACTTCTTTGTTCGCGAATCATATAAGAGGCAGCAACCGCCCTATACGGACATGTCAGTCTTCCTTCGACCCCCGGCGTAAGGCCGAAGGCTCTCGTCCTTCGAATATCTATCATCGTCTTTGCAATCGTACTTGTGTATAACTTGTATTTGTTTTATCGGGATAATAAAATCATCAACAATTCTACGACTTCGGAAATTTTCCGTCACATGACGGGAGGTCCTAAGAGCAGTTTCTTCCAACACCATCCTCAACCAAAAACCCCCAAAATAGTTTTCAGTGCTTCATTTCCACAGCCTTGACCCCGTGATAATATTTAATTGAAACCAATTAATAAAAATAGTAAAATTGTTAATGCTACAGAGGGTTGCACGCCACAGGGGGTTGCACTCCGCGGAAGAACTACTCGCAGCTCGTGTTTGGCAAATTTAGTCGTTTGCGAGTTTGCTTAAAAGCTGTTTAGTGGGGGAGCGCGGCTCGCCCCCACCGCCCCGGGGCAAGAAGGCGCCCCTGCCGCCCGTGCCGGTCGCGGGAGAGAGGTTCGCTCGAAGCTGCCAAGGTTGGACATTCGTTTAGCACTACCAATCTAGGCAATTAGGATGACTTTTATCGTTTGAGTTTTCTGGGATAATCTATTTTTTTACGCTTCAACAGGCCAGGAGGCCCAATTACAGAAGCGAAATACATCGTAAAACACCCAGGCTTGAGTATATCACATTGATTAAATTGTGACCTCACCGGGAATCGAACCTGGAACCCTCGGTGTGGGAAGCCATATAAAAATACAAATGTGAACATAAATTATTTAGAAACGTAATCAAGAACAATATAAATGTATAATTAAAGGAGACAATAAAACAATAACAGTAATTCAATTAAATTATATATAATAATTTTACACAATATATATCAATGAAATTAAATTTAAAAATAGTCATTTCATAAAATAGTCGGTTCAATAGGCCATATAATAAATTATAGAAGAATAAATAAAACAATAAATATTAATTCAATGAGAACAATACAGAGTAAAAAGATTTTAGGAAATAATAATTATGTTAAAAGGCGAGTTAACAAAAAAATGTATATTTATGCGCGTATATGTTGTATTTCAGCATTAACCCTGCTATTAACAAAAATGCAAATTAGAACCTTCTTATAACTGTGCAAGGTAGAATTCAAATTTGTTTCTACGTGAAATATGTTAGGATACAGATTAACACCTTCGATTCTGACAACTCATGCTCTTTCTTATTCATACACATCATCAATTTGTGCTTCGATTAAATTCGTGTCCGGTGACTTGGCGTATTAAATCAATATATATATATAAAGAAACCTGCGTTTCCCTACCCGCCAAGTTTTCTCCACAACCAGCCACAACCACCCACCGGTGGTTATGGTGGTGGATGGCCCTTGGTGTCACATCGAAAATATGCGAGTTTGGTGGGGGTGGCTGTGCATGGGTGGGGGTGGCTGTACATGGGTGGGAATGGGTGACGAAAATGTGCTTTCTAGCATATTGTTTTGTTATGGAAAGGCCGCAAATGCTTCAGATTGTTTCAAAATAGGTGTCGGTGAGTCTAGAAGATTCCGGAAAAACCTGCTCCAGGAAGTTCTGAAAGGAGAAGGTTCTATAAAATTCCCGAAAGATATATAAGGTTCTAAACTGAGTGGCGGAATGTGTCAGTGTATCCTGTACATTCAGCAAATTTCTTGAAAGTTCTGGAAGGAGAATGTTCTAGAAGATTCGCGAAAGTTCAATGACGATCAAAACAGTGTACTAAAAATCAGCTAGTACAAGTTTAAATAGTGTTTACGATTCTTCCCCGATTTCTCCGTTTCGCGGTGACGTCACGACCCCTCGACGCGCGCACCTCCCTCGCGGACCCCGGGCGGGTAGCGAGCCGCGAGCTACTTAGTCCAAAGTGCTAAGCAATTTTCATTGTTAAATACTGGCGCATACGTTAACAGTTCACGGCGGAGCTCTCCTGTTAATAAGAATGCTCTTTAGTTTGGGGAATTCACTCGACCTGGGGGGGCGGAACCGACGTGTTCCGAAACGTGCTTTGTTTTCGGGTTGCGAAATTAACAGACTCTAAGTACGTCACTAAAGACGCAAACCGGAATACGACGCAGTGGTGGAAGCGGCCATTGAAGATATCGAGAATTTTTACCCGGAACTATTAGAGAATTTTTTTTCCGAAATGTATCTTTTTTCAATGTTTATTCAATGTTACAAAGTTTACAATTTTATAGTGTTTACAAAATTAAATTAAGCTTTTTTCATTGTTGCTGAGAGTCTTGGTAGCAAGTAAACACTACAATTGATTTGATGCCCTGCCTGCTACACTAGTAGTTTACTGTATTATAGCAGACAGTGCTCTTCCAGTAGTATAATGTTCAAGAATATTTAGTATTTATATAACATTTGTGAATCAATATTATTGCCAATTAAAATTGAGTAATAGTAATAATTCAATGTTTACAATCTAATAATGGTGTTAATTAATTCTATTATAGACAAAGGAAAAAAATTATCTGAATATGATATCTAATAAAATAAAATAAAATAAAATAAAACAATTAAAAGTATTTAGAAAGATGAAAGTAAATGTTCGTGTAGGATTAGTATTTTTCAAATTTAGTTTATATCATGGCTTTTAGTAGGTTTTGGACATGCTTCCTTCCCTTTTCATGCAGCCATAGTTTCACTTTTGAAGAAAAATACGCGAGACTATGGCTACAAGTTTTTAGTGTAGTGTTAAGAGAATATTGTTGGTGCTTGGAAGAGGTGAAATCTTTGTGAAAATGTTTTTGTGAATTTTGGTACAAGATATTCGCAGTTCACCTGTGCCCTTGTTGAGTGTGAGAGAGTTATTTGTTGGTGATCTTGTTTATGTCGGAATAAATATTTTAGAGTGTTGAGTAAATATATTTGATTGATGTCCAGGACGTGATATTCTCTGAAAAGTTCTTCTGAAGGAAAACGAAATGGCTTTTTATGAAGAACTCTACAATCTACGATCACAGAGAATAAAATTGAGCAGAGGTGAACTAAACCCCATTAAACAAAACGTATTTTTTGAAATAGACGCATTTTTTAATAAAGAGCGACTGAAGGTCGACCACAATCAAAAGACCATTCCTAGCTTTGTAAGGTAGAAGAAAGCGGGGGGAAAGTTGTCTGGCAAGCCCGTATTACAAGCCTCAATATGATATTCCAAATAAATATATATTTTTTTAGTTTAAAAAAGGTTACTTATTAGAAAAATTTATTTTGTATTCATTTTTTGTGTCTTAACAACACACATATTTTTTGCGCACATTCTTTTGAATGCGGTCTAGCTATAAGGCATTATATTTTTTGTAATTTCTAATTTTGAATTCTTGAGTTTTCCAAATTTTTGAGTGTTTCAAAATTTTTCAAAAATACATTACTGGATTTTGTCCCCAGAAGGGCATCATTAATCAGGATATATTATAGATGTCTCGTAGAGACAAAGCTATATATTTATATTGGAAAGTAGGTATGGAAGTCTTTTTGGTTGTTCATAGGACCTATCGTACGGCTGGCTTAAGTGATCACTTTACACAACTCAGCGTTCATATTTCCACCCATGATAGTCTATCAAATTTTTGAATACTTTTAAGAATACTGACATTACACCGTATTTCACAGTTCGTCGTATATTTCTTTAATTCTATATTTTAATTTTTGCTTCGTCCGTTTTAATTTTTTAGTCTGTCAGGTAGTTTTTTTAAATAATTTTTAACTTATTTTGTTGAATAAGTTTTCACTGTCGTTCAGAATCTTCTGGCTTAAGTTTTCTGGGATATTCTGCCGTGTTTCTACGATCTTTCTCACCGATTTTTCGCATCCCATTGCAGGATCCATCCTCAGGACTAATGTGCGTAGAAACACGGCCGAATATTCCAGAAAACTCAAGCCGGAAGATTCTGAATGACAGAGAAAACTTATTTAACAAAATATATTAGAAGGAACTATTCTAGAGACATCTGTAGTCCTTCTCGTGAAATAGTTAGTATACCTACATAAATTTCGCAGGTAGTAATGATACCCTTAAATTTTTAATGTGGAGTATTAAACAATATTTTTTTTAATACATATAATGTGGTTTCCCAAATATTTTAGTTTTTATAAATAATAGCTGTTTTGCGTCGCTCTGAAAAGAGTATATATTTTATTAACAAAAGAACATAATATTTTACATAAAAATTAAAAAATAATAAAAAATTAAACAATTAACATTCACAGACACTTTATCAATTATTAAATATTATTCACCAGTATATTATCATTTTATTTATTTATTTCTATTTAATTTTAAGTATCAAATTTTGTTTGGACTATGCCTGTCTCACTAGAAATATCTGTGTTGAGACAGGCATAGTTTACAATATTATGTAGGTTCAAAACATAGTAAATAGATAATAAAGTGTTTAAAGTGACATAATAGAAAATATTTCACACGTATGAAAACATAATAAATAAAATTTTATTATTTTATTTTAATTTTTTTTTTGAATAAATTTTATAAAATTTATTCATTAAACCATAATTTTCACAATAGGTCGATTGTCAGTTTGTTTGTCAAAAGCATTTTCACACAAATTCAAATGTTGTATTTTACTAATTCAAATTAAATTCAGATCACTACCTACTGATCTTCTTTTACATACATACCTATATATAATATATAATATACCTATATATAATATACCTCCGAATTATTTAACATATACAATATTATTATAAAAAATGAAAATATTAATTTTCAGGCGTATTCTACTGTAAGCCTTCTACAATTTGTCTGAATTGGAAAAAATATTTGAACACCGTTAAACACACTTCTTCACAAATTGTTTTAGCTTAATATAATTTGAAAAGTTATAATAACCAACTTCAAAAGCCAATTGTTCAATACGATCATCTGTCTCTTTTCTACTCGCGGCCGAGTTTATAGGTAAACCGCGTCGGTCTCATTCACTCCTTTTATAGCATTTTTTCAAGATGGCAGCCCTGAAAACAAAACGTCGTTTCTCGTTCACGTTTCCCGCCAGCAGCGGTCAAGAAGTTGTTCTGTTCAACCCCTTATCGCCCGCAATTTTCGCGCACATTCCCATTCAATCGATCGTATTCCGAAGAAAAAAATTCGCAATCGATAAAATTTACTGTAATGTTACTTAAACAAGCAAAGAGACAAAGTTATATGACCATGAACTTTAACCATAATATCAATATTTATGGAGATTTTTCGGACATATTTCTTGCAAACCGTTGAACTATTGTTACAGTAACTTATATCGAGTATGAAAAATTCATTCGCTTTAATACAAGTCAAAAAAATTATAAAAATCTTGTAAAAAATAACTATTTCCAATTTTTGCAAGGTTTTTATCATTTTTTTCGACTTGTACTCGTAAGGCAAATGAATTTTTCATAATCAATATAAATTACTGCAATGATAGTTTAATTTTTTGGAAAAAAAAAATTGTAATATTGAAAAACATTTTATTTTTATTTCTTGCTAAACTGCATTTACAGTTTAATCGCAAGGATTTGATTACATTATATGTGCATTTCTTTAATTAATTGTCCTTAAATTATAATATAATATAAAAATACAATTTTTTTAAACTTTTATGCTTTTAAGTATTCACTTTACAATTCACAGTAGTATCTCTTAACCTTGATATTGCATATCTCCATAACAAATGATATTCGGTCATGGTTGCTTGAACATTTTCGGTTCATTAACAAGGCAGAAATCCACTTTTAAATTTTTAGCCACTAGTTGTGAGACGATCTTTATAATAATCTATTGTAGTTAAAGATACTTAGCATGGGGCATTTTTTGATAAATCTTCGGTCATTTCAGGGTTTTGATGGCGATACGGCGAAAAAGGAATCAAATACTTTTCACCATTATTCTTTTATGCGGCAGCACCGGGATGCGCGTGACAAATCTGTCGCCGTTCAAAGAGTGTCCCCGAGTGAAAGTGTGAAAAAATCTCCCCATTCCGCGCGCTTGACCAACGCCACGGTCGCCACATTTTTGTTCTTTTCCCGGATCGAGTAGCTTTGGATTTTCAAACGTTTTGTTTTTACTGAAACCAAGATTTCTGCAGAGAGCAAAGTGCTGCAATCCGGTCTCCTTGATTCTTGGTCGAACACTGCATTTTAATTTTAGTTTATATAAAAATATTTATAAAATTTTATTTATTTATTTATTCATAAAGTCACGAATTTTAATTAAATAGTTTGGACTTGGAATCCACGCGCCACCTGGCAGATTCTACATGAAGGTTTTTTGAAATATTTTGATAAAATATAAAATCTAAGATGAGGCATATATAAGGTAACATATTTTCACGAGATTCCAAAACGATAAGAACGCACATAATAGAAGTCCTCCGAACAATCGAGAAGACTGTAGAAAGAACAAGAATATGTGAAATTATACCAGAAGATTCGAGAGAAAACTTTAAGTTTAAATATGCGGCATGGAGGGCGTGGCGCAATAGCCTATTTAACAGTGAAAAACACAGGTAAACGAACTGACGATCCGAGCGAATATAGTGTAGTTGTGAATCTGTGCGATTGAAACACCTACCAGAGACAAGTAAAATATTCTCGAGTGAGCGAAATATTGCGAACTGCGGAATAGCGTACCAGTTAATTTTGTACAGTTTATACAATATTATATATTCGTTCTTATAGTGTTACGGCCGATCAAATGCCGCATAGAGCAAGCTCGTGCAACCTTTTTCCGCATATAAAAGATGTTCTGCAGTCATGATCTCAACCTTGGATTACGAATGCGAATGGTCAGATTCTACGTGTTTACAGTATTGTTCTATGGAATGGAAGCATGGACGCTTACCGAAGAACTGATAAGGCGACTTGAGGCATTCGAGATGTGGATCTACAGAAGAATTCTCAAAATAAGCTGGGTAGACTGAGTTACGAATGAAGATGTTATGGCTCGGATGAATAAAGAAAAAGAAATTATTAAAACAATAAAAATCAGAAAACTTCAATATCTAGGACACGTGATGAGACATCCAGAGAAATACGAGATCTTGCATCTCATAATGCAGGGAAAGATTGCCGGAAGTCTGGGCCCTGGAAGAAGGAGGACTTGATGGCTGAAAAACTTGAGACAGTGGTTTGGCCAGTCTACTGTGGAGCTGTTCCGGGCCGCAGTAAACAAAGTCCGCATAGCCAACATGATAGCCAACGTCCGTTAAACGGACAGGGCACGAGAAGAAGAAGAAGTGTCTCGGCCCCGAACCCTTCAAAATTTGTACGCATGCAGATGGTATCTGATGACTCTGATAGATTTTCGCAGCTTACTTGTATATGTGCGTCTACCGGCAATATAAGGTTGCGAGTGCGAGTCCCAGTAGTTTATATGTTATTAAATAGATTTTAAATACTATATTGCGTATCTAAGTGATTTGTTTAATTTTTATTTCTTGTATTGCTTTATTTTATATGTTCATCCTACCAATAATACTATATGTAGTTCAACTGTATCTTTCTTCCAATGAAGTCACTATCATCCTCCATGAGTCATCATATTAATATTTTGATTGGAGATTTACAATACAACAATCAATTCAAACATATCAGTCATCATTCATTGACAACGTACTGAAATTACAGAACGACTCACATCAATGAACAATATAATTTTACATTGGCAATTTCAAAAAAGAAATGACAAACACATACTGTTCACAACATGTCACAAATCTTCCTTTTTTAAATATAATTTTATTATTATTTAAAACTAAAATATTTTTTCATTATCAAACATAATCATTTCGTTGTTTGTCCATCTGTCTGCATGTTCGTCTGTCTGTCCCCGTAACTTCGTGTAACGTCCGTAATTTCGTTCGAATTCACGGCTAAAAAAAAACTAATTAAACGGCCGGAGATGGGGCTTGAACCTCGGGCCAGCAAACCCAAAGGCGGCAACGATAGCAATATGTCTATCGCCGAGCCAGCGTTTCCCGTCAAAAACACAGTAGGCACATTTAGGACTTAGCAAAGACGCGAACCATTTCATGTTCCGCCCAATCACCGACAGGGTAAAAATATAAAAAATGTACAATTATTTTGATAAAAGTCATTATTACTATTTCATGGGTGTCGGCTATAAATAAGTAAATACTTATTCTTTAGGAACCGGCATGTAAAAGTGCCGTCATTTTGACAGGTTACAGTTAGTTATTTATAATTTATTTATTTATAAGTAAAAAATAAGGTATCTGTTTGAATTTGGCTACGTGTTTTCCAAATAATTTTAATAACTGAACATATTTTTTTATTTAATTGATAATACAAATATATCTTGAAAATATTTACAATTCATTTTTTTGTATGTATATACCTCACCAAAAAGAATTACGATTCTTGTGTGTGGTGAGGGAAAACCACTTACAATCATATAGGTAGGTAATCTAACGTATTAGACAATGAGAAAGGTAATATATTATTTATCTAATATATCAAAAATCTTAATTAATAATACAATACATACAAGAAGCAGTCAAGTAAATAATAATATAGAATAATTAGTAAACAAGTACCAAACTCAATCACAAAAAATAATTCTACAATAAATGAGAACCCATTCGGCTTTACTGGGGGAATATACACAAGCCGCAATTTTTTTCTAAAGTTTTACTTATTTTAAACATTGTGTAATCATTTAGTTACGTTATGAATTATAACATAATGTTTTGCACACGTTAATTATATGTAATTTTTAAATATTATATTTTTATCGACCCCCAAATTTTTTAAATACATTTAATAAGAATTGTCACGAGCGAAGCTGCGCTCGGTGATTTAGTAAATAAATAATCTCTGCGCTCAGCATTGTAGCAGATAACAATGAAAGACACTGCGGAGAAAGCGGGAGAATGTCGGCGTCGAAAGAAAGAAGAAAACTAGCGCCAGACAAAGGTAGCTAACATAATAGAAGCAGCCACACCCAGAAGCAAGGCTCACAATGTGGAGGGGAAATAAATCTCTATACAAAACAACAAACTGTCCATACTATCGCTATAAAACACAACTTTCCGCGCGTAAAGGATATAAATGGCGATTTTTTTCGTGTTCGTCCTAAGTAAGTGGGGAAAACTTTGGAAAGACATTCTTTCATTCGATTTTTGGAAAGTTTTGACCTGCCTGCTACCACCGTGTGGGGGCTAGTGAGAAGACTCGGTGTGGATTTCATATTTCCCCGAAACCATTTCAAAACGAGCAACATTTTATTTTATATAATCCAAGATAATGGTCTCAATACATATACAACGAAAATGATTATTTCACTATATTATTGAATGTGCTAATAACAAAATGAAAGATAATTTACATTTAAAAAGTAAGTATTAAATAAGATATTAATTACACTTTAAAGTTTCGAAAAATGCACTGCATATTTTGACATTTCATAGGCAATGTATGAGGTTAGGTTAGGTTATTAGGTTTGGTTTGTTTAGGTTATTAGGTTTGGTTAGGTTAGGTTATCAGGTTTGGTTTGTTTTATTTAGATTACGATTATTTTAGTTAGATTAAATTAACAGGACATTAAATTATATAGTGAAATACTTATTTTCATTGTATGAACAACGGGACCATATTCTTGGATTATTCCATTATTCGGTCATCCAACAGGGAGACGTAATTGCTTGGTAAGACAAAATACAGAAAAATAGTTAAATGTCTTCTACAATTAAAGGATGACACAGATAGGACATAATTATAGATAAGTCAATTAGATAATGATAGATAAAACAATTTTACAGTTTCATTTAACCTATTGTTGGTAATTTAACTTTTTAAACAAACAAAAGGGTTCGTAATGTATATAATGCACATGGTCAGGGATGGGGACGAGTTTCTAGTATCTGCTTCACCATATGACGATACTCTTCATATATTTAGTGTTAAAAATATCTATTGAATTCAAAAGGTAATTATAGTCTGAGCACATGCGTGGAATGGGAGAGGATTTCCTATTTTTGGTATAAGTTGGAAAGGAAAAGAGGTACTTCTGTCTGGTAGTTTGGAATGGGACGTGGATAGATAGCAAGCTGGTGATTTCAGGAGAATCAATAAGGTTATGAATTATTTGGAAAAGAAAGGATTGATCGGACAATATTCGCCTGTTTTCTAGAGTGAAATTTTATTGAGTCCAAATATTTAAAATTCACATAAAATTTGTAGTTATTATGCTTAAGAAATGTTTTTTTAATGATATGTGTATTTTACTTTATCTCTATTTGATAATTGGCATAAAATTCCGTCAATAATCTTTAGAAAAATCTTTAATATTATTTGAATCCTAATATAGGATTATAGCTTTAAAATTGACATAGACCCAATAAAATCTTTTCAAATTAGACATGTAAAATTAAAAGTACTCAAAGCAATCGTCAGGCAATGCAACCAAAATTCACTAATTTCAATTCATTTTTTATCACATTTTTGTACAGAAAGATATCAAATTAAAAAAAAAGTAACCCATAAAAAAACAAGTTTTTACTATACTCCCTTTCTTTGTAAAATATAACAATAATTAAAGACGAATTAAAGCATATAACATAACACTAAACTTACAGAAATTTAATATATTTCTAAAATGTCAAATGTTTTGAGATGTCAAGATTTTGATAGATTCAATTATGAATATCCAGTGTCAAATGATTTAGTCAGAATCAGATTTGAGTAATGTAGAATTCTTCAAAACTAAGCAGAAATCTAAAAGAAATAAATTATTATTTGATTTTTTCCCAAAAAACCCAATTTTGCTGTCATCTGTGAACCAATTGTTTTGTAAATTTTCGAAATTCGTAGTGATGTACCTACTTATTATACCGACGGAGTAATTCAAATTTAGAAGATATTCCGTGACGTTATCGGGCCGCCGCGCCGTTACTAATCAAACTTTTCTAATGATTCCAATTTGAAAAAACCAATAAAATTTCTCAAAATCCGAAATTATACTATAATTATTAATTTTTTTTTAACGAAAATTTGATAGATCTTCTTGATCGTCGCCACGAGTCTGCTTTCCAAGTTTTAGCTCGATTGGAACACGGGAAAATGGTCAAAAATCGATCCAAAGTTTTTGTTGACGGCAAGCAAGCAGACGCCACGAGTTAAAATAAAGGGAGTAATTAAATAAGTCATCAGGTTCCATATATTTAAAATACTTTTATTTTCCTAAAATGACACAAACTAATAAATTACCAAACCAACGAATTTTTAAAAATTCATAAAATCGATCCACTTTGTGGGCTTTGTATGTGGCATGTCTTTTTTCAAGAATATTATGGAAGTAAATGACTACCTTAAATTTATCAACATTATCACAAAATATTTTAGTTTATGTTCTAAAAACACTGATTTCAAAGAATATTTTATTTTTGTGTGTTTTTTTTTCAAAATTTTTTATGTGGTTTAAAACTTTTTTACTCCAATAAATTAAAATAATGGATTATTATATATAAATTAGAATATATTAATTTTTTAAGTTCCGGTTGTTTGATCGTTTGTAATGGGAAAAGTTAAGCAAAAATAATTAAGTTTACGAAAATGGGTTGTTGATTAGTAGAAAACGCAAAAATCTATGCTTTTTGCCACTCATCAAACAACCGGACCTGTAATGTATTACCTGCCTGTGTTTGCCTGTACCAGCCTAAATACCTGCCAAGAATTTGAAATTATAATTACGTGGACTTGTATAAATTACCTACTTCTATAACATATTATAATACACAGCAAATGTTCGAGCAGATCTACGAATACTATGATGGTAGCTTTTCGAAAAAACCTAAATACACATTTTTTCAAAAAGGAGATGCGACAACGAAATCCGTGAGACATCAATATTCTTACTATTTTCATATTAAGCGCTCGTACTATGAAAGTAGTAATAACTTCCTGGCGTCCTGGAATGCCTGAACCACCGACCACTCGATCACCAAACAAGAGCCATAACCATTACCCCAACAAGCTTCTTAGTATAACGAAGAAATTAAAATCATCAACAAAATTAGAGACGTACTTAATATCAAACATAATAATTTATTTGTTTGTCTGTCCGTCCGTCCATCTGTCTGTCCCCGTAACGTCGTGTAAAGTCCGTAACTTCGTTCGAATTCACGGCTAAAAAAACGGCCGGCTTGAACCCAGGGCCACCAAACCAGAACCGGCCGATTAACGCTTGTGGCTACGGACGCCTCTCCGTAGACCGCCAAAAAGAATATATAAATATATATTGTACTTAACTATAACGCGAACCAATGTTCCGTCATTTTAACGGGTTACAGCTAGTATTCATGCTACGCTTAGATACCCTTATATAAGTATTTTTTTATGTGATTGCTAATTTTTTTGTAACTGCTCGTAAGTAATATAACAGTTAGTTGGTTCGTTATTAATATTATAATATGTACTTGAATAAATAAAACATACTTTATCTATCATACCATGTATTTGACAATTTACCATTGCACATTTAAAAACTAAAATTTTTTTCACATTCCATTTGCATTTGAAAATGGTATAAATAATGGCAAAATATTCGAAATATTTATTTAAATTGTTTATTCTTAGTAGATTTAATTTATAGCTAGTTGTTATTAAACTAAGAGCATCATTTCACTTCTAACAACATTCTAAAATCCATGAAAGTCTTTTATAGATTGTGCATATGTATAGTTAGGTACGTATGTACATAATATTACCATTAACCCGCCCCTGCAAGCACGGATGATTTTTTATTAGGTGTCAGAAAATTATGTGTCAATTCAAAACTTTTCAGAGAGCTTCATTCCCCGCACCAAAACCATAGAAAGCAGAGAGAAAAAGATAGCGAACAATTCCACGTAATAATAACGAAATGGCTGCGTGCAAATTGACAGGTACCTACCTACCCACGATTAAATTGGTTTTGTAAAGCGCGTATCACATTCTATAATGTTATTTCTATATTGTCGAATATATTTATCTTTTTACGTTTATAATGAATTCCATTACTATATTAATTACTTTAAACTTTTACTATATCAATGAAAGTTGGTAGAATGTTTCTTATTATTTTAATTTTTTTCTTAAAAAAGAGAGTATTATTACTTTCATTTCGTCTTATTACTATGTTGTGGATTTTAACTATTGGGGCATATTGTTTGATCATTACCTATTGTCACGGAACAAGCAGTACCGCACTGCGCAATTGAGTTTGACATTTTTATCGGAGCGAAATAAGCCGCGGGACAGTGGCCAGTCGTAGATTTCGGAACCACAGATATTAAGTGAAATAATCGAGCGAGATCTTAACGATGAGTAAGCGATTAAATTAATGCAATTACTACGTGCGAGAATTGGATGAAATGTTCTAGCAAGTGAGAAATAAAGTGTTTCCGGCGATAGTAAAGTGTTCATAGACGAGTAATAAATTACGAAACATTATGATTTTGTGATTGGTCTTAAATTTAATTGTTGTTAAGTTACTTTGTCAATTTAATAAAAAATTTATACCTACCTATTATTAATATTTTAAATATTTTAAGCATTAACTTTGTGGTCATTTTAACAAAATTTTAGTGTATAACTATTAAAACTTTTTTGTATGTCAGCCAGAGTAACACGCATGTGAAGAGTATTTTGTGAAGGTGTTGGTCTGTAAATAATATTATGATTGCGGCATATAGTGATATTTACATGCTAGTGTAGTGGTTTTCCAGACAAAGAAATGAGTTGCGTCTCGAAACCGGTAGACAAGAGAGAAATTTTTAGTGGTTACATACTAACATAAATAACTTTTTATTAATGTATATTATAGATGTCTCACAGAGATGAAACTGTAGGTTTTTTTTTAATGGAAAAGTAGGTTTAGAAGTCTTTTTGGGTGGACATATGATCTATCTATCGTATGGTTGGCTTAAGTTATTATCAAAATATTCTGAATAACATTTTATTAATTAATAACTAATTAATAAATCGCAAATTCATTTTTAGCGTTTTAATTTGACTCCCAAAGCCCCGATCCATGACAAAATCAAAGATAATAATTTCGTTGTGTATCTGTCTGTCCGCCTGTCTATCGTAAACACAGTAAATTGCTGGAATTAAAACATTAGATAATTAGAGACAGGCAATCAACGCGCGGTATACGTTGCGCGGTCACGCAAGGCAAGTCGTTATTATCATTTCCCGGGTTTTTCACGGGCGTACGGCTAGTTTATCAAACATAATATTTTCGTTGTCTGTCCGTCCGTCCGTCCAAACTTCGTGTAACGTCCTTAATTTCGTTCGAATTCGCGAACCACGGCCGCGCGAATGCTGGCGCAGGACGCTATCGATGTTGTCACCATTGCATGTCCGCGACCCGCCAAATAGATCTTATAAATGGGGCTGTCCATTGTTCCGTCATTTTTGACGGGTAGCGACTAGTTGATAATATTCGTTATAGGCGAGTCGCTGATGGCGGTGTGAACCTCGCTTAGGGAAGCGACGCACGCGTTGGCGCCAAACAACGGCGGCAAAACATTTCCCGCCGAATCCCGCGGGCGCCGTCGCCGTGAGATACTGTAATGCGTTTCACGCAGCCAGTTACTTCGGGGCGGCCATTTTACAATAAATACTCTTTTAAATGCTACCTCGACAATTTTGACATTCGAGATAACATTCAACTGGAAAAATAGACACATTCTCCTTTATCACCGCTCCAATCTCTTTTCGTGGGCTGGACGCTTGGATTCGATTACTTTTTACATCGCAAATGTATGTTTTGACGAGATTTTATACAGATTTTATTATTAGGTTAAATCGAGGTCATGAAATGTTTATAATTTAATTATAATTTTATAAATGAGTCGTTGAGTATTAAAATATGGGACAATATTATTTGATTCTCTGAAATCTAATGGATCTATTATAAGTGTGTACTTTTTAAAATAAACGATATTTATTTATTTATTTGTTTATTTAGAAATATTAACAGATATAAGAAAATGATATACCTATATAAATATATGAGGTTAAGTAGTTGGTAACTAACATATTAACTTATATCCTAACATATCTCACATAGAAATAATTTTGAAGAAGTACATAATAATAATATAAGCGTAAAAGACATCAATTGTAACAGGAGTGCGTAGAACAAAATATAGTAAATAACAATATTAAAGTATACGTATTACCTAACTTTATTTATATCTTGCATTGCAGTAATGACTCAATATTCAGTTATTAATAAAAAAAAAAATAGGTATCCGGCGCGAGTACCTACTGATTAGCGAAAAGTTTTCTAGTGCGGACCTAAATGATTTAAGAAACGTGCAACTGAGACAAGTGATTCTGAAGTAATAAGTGCAGCGAAGAAGAAGAGAGAAGTGAATTATTCCAGAAACATTTTGTTACTCTGAATTTAAGAACAGTGCTCTAGTTAAGGTCATTTCCAGTGACTTTTTGTGAAATTAATAAAAACTTTAATTAAATTTTAGTGTTTCATTTGCCTCATATATATTTTGTAAGGATTAGTTATTTACTGGGTTAGAGAGTGAGAGTAGGTATAAAGTGCTGATACCGAAATAAGAATTAGGAAGAAGAATAAAGAGATTTATTTCACGTATGTAAACCTCTTCAAAAATTGCATATAAAAAATAGACTTTATATATTTTCTTTTTTTTATTTATATTTCTAATTATTGTGTGCTAATTACTATCACATCTTCTCATAATGTAGTTTAAGATTTCTCGGGGAATATTATCGTTATTTTACCATTCCAATATGCCACATTCTCACATGTCGGTCTTAATCTAAGTAGGTATATTTCTAACACATTGTCATCAAATGTTTGTATTAATTCACATATACCTCAGTATTTTTTTTTTTAAATAGAGATGCGAACACGGAATACGTGTCACATCAATATTCTTAGTATTTTCAAACTAAGCTAAACGCTTGTGCTATGAAAATAGGACTAACTTGCTGATCTGGAGTGAGGTTCGAACCAGTGACGTTTGGATCACGAGGCGAGAGTCCTAACCACAAGACCAACAAGCTACTCTTTACTGTTTGAATATATGTCTTCACATTTACATTTATCTAAAATTAAGAGTATGTCTTTATTTAAACGCCTCAAAGAAAATGGTAGTTGAAATCGATTTTTTTCCAGATGTAAAATCTCTAACTCCCTATATTTATTAGCAAAATGTTCGATAAGAATCGATTTTTTTTTAATTCAATGTTACTACACTGTGGCCCGGTTCCGCCAACAGAAGTAAATTTTACTCGAGTAACATTGACCCGAGTAACTTTTTTACCATCAGCTGAGAGTAAACTCGATTTCGGGTTGCACAAATGTCCTTTTTACCCCTGTTAAACCAAGAGTCAGGCTAATGGGGTGCCAAGCGAAATAAACCACAAATACCGCATATGTCTATGTAATTTGATTTATTTCAGTTTTTTACCACTGGCAATACATACTTCTGCGATTCAAAACCAGTTCAAACAAACCACTCTATTCTATGAAACAAACAAAACAAACGTCAAACCATCGCTAAAATAACGCGAAATTAAAAGATTCATTTTAATGTTTACAAATTTCAATACGACAATGACAGCGACAAAATTCAAATGACAAGTACCTATATTGACAAATGTCTCATATTCAAATCAGCTGTGAGAGGACGGCCATTTTTTTACCAACGTTTTTATCTTTAAGGTACAGATACACATGCTTATTTAGTGGCATGCTAATGAGCATGCTCATAAATAAGCATGCCCAAAGCTAAAAATCAAACACACATGCTTATTAGTGGCTCTTGTCATTGAATAGAGACGCTCTTGTTCAAAATGGAAACTTTGCAAACTGAAATACAAAATTCAAGTGAACCAATAAATCAAAAAAGTTCCCGAGATTCCATCCGCACATTTTTGATTTTAGTATTTATAATTTTTATTGTAAGATTTGAATCATTCATGCCTATTGATAAAGTTTCATAAAAATTATTTCCCACTATATTATTTTTACACAACGGTGATCGAGTATTACACAGACATTCGTGATTCCTATAATAAGTCACGAAAAGTAATGTTTTATCATCTCCCCAACGCGCCATATTTGTTTCATCTATCGCGGACTGAGAAGATCGCATTGATAATACTAGCCGCGAAGCCCGCGAATGACATAAGCATGTTCATAATAAGCAAGCCTGTTCATACCCCTTCTCTATGGTGAATGACAGTGGCATGCTCATTACTAGCAATGTGCGTACACACATGCCACTAATAAGCAAGGCCTAAAGAAGGTCGATACTGCGCATGCTCACGTGCCACTAAATAAGCATGTGTATCTGTAGCTTTACCCACCTGTCTTGGAGAGTAAAATAAAGTTACTCATGTATGTACTTCGGCCAGTAAAATAATTTTTACCATCGATGGCGCAACCCGTTTTAGTAAAAGAAAGTTACTCGAGTAACTTTTTTTACCGTTACTTTAGATGGCGCAACCGGGCCTGTGTGTACCGGCGGCGTGCGATTCGGCCCTGTGTTCGAATCTCGCACACGTCCCGTGCTTTATTACGGACACCACCGCGAAGCAAATGCGCGCAAAATGGCGCACGTTTGAATCGTCCCTCCCATTGGTTGAAATTGCGAATCGGAAAAGGTTTATCCGAGCTCAAAGCTCGCCAGGATAATCGGGATCCTTTTACGATTTTTTCCTTTTCGCCGGCGCGTTCGATAGTGAACCCTTTGTTCGAATATGGAACCTATACATTGCTGCGTTTCAATATTCACTTTAGGAATTTTAAAGAAAGCAAAACATGTAATTCTAACGCTACCAGATGGCGCTCTTTACAGGATATACCTTAGAGTATATACAATCCATATACTCTAAGGAACTAACACATATTGTACCCGTGAAAGCCTTCGATTTAACATATATATGTATGTATATATATATAAATATATAAAGAAACCCCTGTCTCCCTACCCGCCAAGTTTTCTCCATAACCAGCCACAACCACCCGCTGGTGGTTATGGTGGTGGATAGCCCTTGGTGTCACATCGAAAATATGCGAGTTTGGTCGGGGTGGCTATGCGTGGGTGGGAGTGGGTGACGAAAATGTGCTTTCTAGCACATGGTTTTGTTATAGGAAGGCCGCAAATGCTTCCGATTGTTTCAAAATAGGCGCACCGACTGTGTAGGTAAATCTAGAAGGTTCCGGAAAACGTGCTCTAGAAAGTTCTGGAAGGAGAAGGTTCTAGAAAATTCCCGAAAGTTCTATAAGGTTCTAAGCTGAGTGGCAGAATGTGTCGGTGTGTTTAGAAGGTATATTAGATAAATTTCTTGAAAGTTCTGGAAGGAGAATGTTCTAGAAGGTTCGCGAAAGTTCTATGACGATCCAAACAGTGTACTGAAAATCTACGCGTGCGAAGCCGCGTTGGCACAGCTAGTAATATATCAAATACTCACCGTCCGTACTGTTTTGACTACGGGTATGAATAGCGGACAATCCTCTCAAACTGTGTTGGCAGTTTTGAGAGGAAATGTTCAAAGAATGAGATACCTTTTATCACATCCTTAGTCCCCATCTACATGAAGTTACAGAGAGAGAGGATCAGTAGGAGGACCCCGACATCGCTGGGAGGAAGGCTTAAAGAAGAACGCATCTGAAACGAACTAGAAGACCACGGATTTACAGGGTTGAATACAGGGCCATTGAAGAAGAAGACGACGATTTAATTTCAGTCTTTCAAATGACCCACGTCAGATAGACATTCAGTAGGTCTACGCGTGCATTTTTTACTGCATTTCATTTAGTTTCCAATCTTGTTTTTCACAGATGTCCGCTGTTATGTATTTGTATGTGTTATGCTCTTCGTTTTTCGAGATTCAACTTGTAGGGTAGTTTCGGCAGGGGGTAGCAAGGCGGGGCGGGGTGGTAGCGGAGTAGCGCCCGCCACCCTAACCACATAACATCACCTGAAGCTACAATTGTCGCTGTGTTCGTATTACCGGGCTGTCAGCGCTGCAGCTTCGTGTGTTCACCGCCAGGGACTCGTTACTCGGCGGCTACGAGCGTGGCCATTTTGTCGAAACAATTTAATAAAATGGCCGCCGCGCGGGAACACGCCGAATCCCGCCTTGTTTAGGCGCAAATGGCAAATGTGATAACTGTGGCAAAATAACAAATGCGATGAAACCCACCATTGATTTAAAGAATTAAAAATATTACTAACTAGGTATAACCGGTCAATAATGACGTAATATTAAAAATGCAAAACAAAATATTAAAAATGCTCTATGATCTGAAATACCGGACACCAACTGAAACTGTATACCGTATAACACAACAATTAAACATCGAAAGCATTACAAAAATCGAAACACTTAAAATCATTCACAAACTAGCAATTGGCGAAATACAAGACGAAGACATAAAATTAGACAAAATACACGAAAAACACCAACACAACACTAGAATGGCTCAAAACTATCACATAACACACGCCAAAACAAAAACAGGACAATCCCGACTAATTTGCAACGGACTAAAACTGTACAATTACCTGCCACAACAGACCAAACAACTGACCACTGACAAATTCAAAACAGATGTGACAAAAATATTAAAACTCGGCCAACTATAAAAAAATGCCTTTGTATCTAAATTATATTATTATATTTTCTTATATTGAATCATGTAAAAATGTTACCCGTAAACCTCTTAGGTTTCCATTACTTTTTAAATAAAAAATTATACTATATATTTCGGCTGCCGGTTAAGACTGTGAGAGCAGCGATATCTAGAGTAGAGTTGATAAAGTTAGTGATGGACATTGAATAGAGAATTATCCGTTTTTGCTTCTTATATCTCATTATTATTTTAAAACTCATTTTTAATTGAGCCATCTGGTAGCGTTAGTGGCGGACGTAGAGAATCATATTTTTTTATACTTACCCATTTTTTACTCCTCACTATTATTAGTGCCATCTGGTAGTGTTTGTGACGAACATTGTTACATAGAGAATTATATATTTTGATTAATGATTAATTCCAATGACATATGGATTGATTAATGACATATAATGACAACACAGTAATAGATGCATCTATTAGATTTAATTTTCATTTAACTGAAATATTTTAAAAATATAAATATTTCAAAAAAATCTTATTTTCAGTATTTTAATATAAAGGCATAAAGTCAATATTTTAATTTTATTTAATAACTAGCTGTGGCCCTGAACAGTTAGGGATTAAGTTGAAAATAAATTTGTGTGGGAAACAAAGGTTCGATTCGAACGGTATAGATTTGCATCGAAAATATATTAGAGGGAGGGGAAAGGATAAAAGGGGAGGGAGGAAATGTCACCTATGTTACTCACCGGGTCCCAAAGAATAATTTTCTAAATTTTGAGTCCGATCAGTCAAACGGTACATATTTGCTTCGAAAATATATCAGGGGGAGAGGAAGGGGTAGAAAAAGCGGGGAGAAATGTCACCTATGTTACCCACTTGGTCCCAAAGAATAATTTTCCAAATTTTGAGTCCAATCAGTCGAACGGTACAGATTTGCATTGAAAATATATATGGGGGAGGGGAAGGGGAAGTGGTTAAAGAATAGGGGGAAAAGCTGACTATGTTACCCGCCAGGTTTTAAAGCATAAGTATGCAAAATTTGAATCGAATCGGATAAACGGTCACGTATATTACTCGTCTTAAAGAATAAGTTTCCAAATTTTGAGTTCGATCGGTCGAACGGTACAGATTTGCATTGAAAATATATATGGGGTAGGAGAAGGGGAAGTGGTTAAAGAATAGGATTAGGATAGGTTAAAGAAAAGCTGACTGTGTTACCCGCCGGGTTTTAAAGCATAAGTATGCAAAATTTGAATCGAATCTGATAAAGGGTGAAGATTTGTATAGACTTTCTGCTATAATTATTAAAACAATACTCTGTGCGGGGTGTAGATACATAACCGATAGCATGCGTCAAGTGCGTCGTTGCATTATCTAGTGTGAAGCGGTCATGTTACTTTGTCTCTTTCTCATAGATATCTTTCACGCGTATCTTGACGCGTATCGGTACACAAGTGCCATGACCAGAAAATCAACCTGTACACATCAACATTTCTCTCTAAGACTATAAAATTTGAACTAATGATGAGATCATTTTTTTTCAGACTTTCGAATGCCAATGCACGGTCTGTCATCGGGGTTGATGTGGCAGATATGGAAAAAAAAACAGAAATCTCTACACAGAAGACCATAATGGTGTCTGTATGCAGATAAGACTTCAATAAGTCCCCAATAAGAAGATTTGACGGCAAAGGTCGGTACACATTTAACACTGTATTGCCCCTGTAGAGTATCTATAAATTTTATTTTCTTATTTAATCTAGCAATGGAGACCTAATGGTAGGAGGTTCGACCAACACATGTTGGTGATCTCGAAAACGAGCCTCATTTCGTCGTTTTCGAGATCACAAAATGAGGTTCAACCCCTTGTCTGTTATATATCCCTTATATTATTATCCCTTTGTCTGTTAGGTACCTAAATATTATATTTATTGTGATTATATTATCCTATTATAAAAAAACGGAATGCGGTCTCTTAGGCGCATATGTTGGAAACCTTTTTAACTGTAAATAGTTTCAGGTATTTTATACGAACCGTATGTATTTCCGAGAAGCAAATCTCGACGTTTCGTTGAATACTTATTCAACGTCATCAGGAGGACGACCTTTACCTGCGGAGGTGGAGGTCGGACTGATTAAGTGCTGCTTTCTAGGGCGTAAATTGTCTAACGACCGTAATAAAACCTTAACTCTTTAATAACTAACCTGTTGGAAACCTTCTTTAAGAGAGAGTAAGGAATTTTTATAGGTTATGAACAAGCGTAGAGCTAATTTAAAATATATTTTTTTATATAACTACTACTTTGTACTACAAACACAATATTTCAATTATTTATCAGTACCTAGGTACTGTAGTCTCGAGAGGAGCAGGAATATTTGTCAATCTGTTGGGGTAGGGCAGGGATCCGCGTAACGGGGAGAATTTTTTTGGTCATTAACGAAAACAATCATTTGATGAATGTAAAGCTTAAATTTACAATGCACAATTTGTTACTTATTAAAGAATTTACGCTACCGGTTTCGACACGTCTGTGTCATTAACGAGCGTTATTTAAACTCATCTAAAATGCGAAAGTACTGTATTAGGTATTTTTAGGAGGCGGGGGTGATTTGTGGAGTGGGAGGGGCGAGGGAGGGAACATGGTTAATAATGGTGACTTACACGGTGCTATTATTTTGTTAACGATGTTAATATTAGAATTTAATTCTTTGTTTATTTCTAAAGTTTCTAGGGCGGACAATTTGAAATTGTACATCGTAAATTTAAACTCTTTAAAAATGTCTGAAAGAAATTGTCACATTGTAAGTGCCCAAGAAATACAAAAAAGAATGTAAAGCTGTTTATAGCAGTGTCGATAGGGTGGCTGAGATGGTTTGGTCAAATGGAACGAATGAGCAAGGAGAGGATAGTAAAAATATAGGTTTATATTTATATATAAAGCTTTATATGTATATATAAAGCCAATATTGAAGGTGACAGGAATAGGCAGTAGAAAAGACCTGGCATAATCGTGCAAATCAAATATTGGAGAATAACCCTGCTTTATACAAGTGGTTTATTTAAAAATAGTATTATTAATATTATTAATATTTAAAGCATTAACTTTGTGGTTAGACATTATAACAGAATGTTAGTTAACTTAGTAAAAACCACTACCAGATTTAATGTCTACCGGTTTCGAGACGTACCCGTCTCTTCGTCAGGACCAACACTACACTCCTATGTTCACAACACTATACACCACAACCATAGTATTGTTGAACTTTCACCAATATTCATCACATGCCTGTTAATCTCGTCAGAGACAAGCATCCACTAACTAATCTACAGAACAATCAGGAATCTACGGGAGAAAGTGAGAGGGGGCGAGGTCTAAAGAGGGTGTTAACAAATCTTTGGTGAAACTTAAATTGAACAAAGGGCTGTATGTTGGCAATACTATGGTTGTGGTTTATAGTGTTGCGAACAAAGTAGTGTAGTGTTGGTCCTGACGAAGAGACGGGTACGTCTCCAAACCGATAAACCTTAAATCTGGTAGTGGTTTTTACTAGGTTAACTAACATTCTGTTATTGTATTATTGATAATGTTTTATTTTTATAAATTTAATGTAAAGTCATTTTAATAATGAACAGCAAGAGAAGCGTCGTCTTTAATAGTCCTTGACCCAACACAATTTTTTTTATAAAATAATATAAAAGACAATAAGAAAACGCGGTGAAGGCAATACCTCGGCACGGTTGCTTTGTCACCATTATTTTATAGCAAACGGGGTTACGAATCTTGCGCAACCTCAAGTACTTCGAGAGGTACGGCGATGCGATCTTCGCTATTACATATTCTTGAATATAAATTAATAATTCCGGCGAGAAGCCAAGCCGATCAATCAGATACTAAAATCACAGTCGCCTCTGACGCGGCGGCAGAGGGAGCAGAGATAATAGAGGGTACCTACCCGGCCACCTTTCCCAAATCCAATTATTTATTTCTTGCGCCTGGCAACCGGGCGAGGGGAGGGCCCCCCGCCCGTTTGAGGCCATATTTTACCCTGTTTAATGTGCGGGATTTTCCCGCCGAGACCTCTCGCTTTAGAGCCGCGAAATTTGAACGAATCGTTTGGAAAATATGCTTAACTTCTCAACTTGAAAAATATTTTTATTTATCTTATATTCATTAGGTAGTTCAAAGTCTTTCGCTTATTCTACCCATAAGTTTGGCGTGCTGCAGCTCGCCTCTAAATAATCTTATTGTTTTTGAGACACGGTTACGTAAATCTCGGGGATTTAGTTACGATAAATCAGAAGACGTGATATTTTATTTATTTATTTGTCAGTTTATTTTTTACTTTTTTACGCCCATTACAGGCTTTTACATAAAAATTAATATATAAAATCAAAAAGTATGTATACATTAAACAATAGCGTAAATAAGCAGTAAAATATATGAATATAAAGTACATGTATAAAAAGCAATAAAAGTTATAAGCAGTGAAAGTATCAGGTATAAGCATTAAAATATGAATATAAAAATTAAAAATATAAAATACGGAGCAGTAATGTTTATAAAGAAATATATATTACACATTAATACGAGTATATGATAACAGCAGCTAGTAATGAAATATGTCTCTTCAAGTTTAAACTTTATTTTCACTAGACTGTCATTGAAAACGTTAACCATATAACCAAATTCATTACCAGTTTTTAATATTCTACTAAATATTCCTTTGAACTGGAGATAATCTCAGAGATCATCATTAGATTGGTAGTTGGTAGATGAAACTGCAAACCAGCTTCCGCGACGTTTGATTTGTCAGCGTCATTATTATTTATGACAGGAGGAGAACTTTGTTGCTTCGGTAATCCAGTAAACCAGTAAAACTCGTTGTCTGCTTCCAGAACTTTATTAGTTTACAGGTAATTCACGCGAGAATAGTTCGGTTTTAAGACAATAGGAATAATTTTCTCGTCGAGGCGGCTGCGTAATAAGAGAGAGCGACCAAAATGGCCCTCTTGATTTATACCATTCGCTCTCTCTCTCATTCACACGGACAGACGTTCGCTCAGCTATGTTACATTTATTTACTCTCAAATATATAAAGCAATAGGCTTTACGTTACCGATATTTATTCATTTTTAACCGCTGCTTGAAAAACTGCAACTGACGATTGAAACATTGATGGCATTATAACGATGGTGTTCTTGGCCAGAAATTTTGAAATATTTTATCCATTTTTATTCTCTTTATATTAACTTTTGGCGTCTGTTTGTGTTCTTGTCTGACGAAAAAACTTTGGATACATTTTAAACCCCTTTCTCGTGATCCAATCGAGCTGAAACTTTGCAGGCAGACTCGTGGCAACGATCAAGAAGATCTATCAAATTTTCGTTAAAATAAATTTTTGGATTTTTTAAATTTTTAATGTTTTTTTCATACAACTTACTAAGATGTATGAAAATATTTCAACGCGTCTGGCAGACACGGAACCTGATTATAGTATAACTTTGGATTTTTGGAAATTTTTTATTACTCCCTTTCGTAGCGTCGCTTGACCGAAGCCCTGCGCGTAGGTTAAGCGCCAAACCAGTTTCCACTAGTAAATGAGAAAGGGAGTATAGTAAAAACTTGGTTTTAATGGGTTACTTTTTTTATTTCATAATTAAAAATCGCCCAGCACGCCAAAAAAATGTGTAAACTTTTCGATAACCAACAGTAAAGTAAGCGTCCATTACGGTTGCCAAGTCAAGATGCAACAGATACAAGTGTACCAATACAACAACAGTGAGTGGTACACACCGCTTACCCAGGACCGTTCTAAGAGCAAAAACTTCCATATCGGTCCTACTCAACTGTCTCCAGGTTGACATTTTTTTCTACTAACAAGCAGGACCGTGCTATTCCGCACCGGTCGTATATACAGCCGCTAGAAAAAAAGCCACTCACTGTCCCACACCTTGAGATGCGTCTTTATTAGTAATAAACATAACATAAGAGATATTAAATGCATAGATAAAACATAAGTTTAACAATAGTAGATATGGTATTATATATAGATACAAATTATAAAGAATATAACAATAAGAATAATAAAACCAAACAAAAGCAATCAAAACAATGAAATAAAGATATATAATATAAAGAATAACAAAGAAAAGGAAAAAATATTCTAATACAACAACGATAAAAAAATAAATTTTCACACGAAGCAACCATTGTCGTGAGACATAATATCTTTAAATAAAATAACTATTTGTATAACACCATTTTATTGAGTTTACACCAACTAGTTTCAACTCACAGCTGAGTCTTCTTCAGGGCTCAGTATTAGTTAATATTTAAAGTTAAACTCAATAAAGTGGTGTTATACAAATAGTTATTATATTAAAAGATAAAAAAAAGTAACCCATAAAAACCAAGTTTTTATTATACTCCCTTTCTATGTAAACATAACAACCATTAAAGACGAATTAAAACATATAACATAACACTAAACTTACAGTAATTTAATATCTTTCTAAAATGTCAGATGTTTTGAGCTTTGATAAGACACTTCATGCTTTGAAGATTAAATTCTAAAAACATTTGTCAGTCAATTTATATTTTAGATATTCGCAGTGAAGTACCTATTATGTATACCGACGGAGTAATTCAAATTTAGAAAATATTGCGCGACGTTATCGGGACGCCATTGCTAATCAAACTTTTCTAATGATTCCAATTTGAAAAAACCAATAAAATTTCTAAAAATCCAAAATTGTACTATAATTATTAATTTTTTTTAACAAAAATTTGATAGATCTTCTTGATCGTCGCCACGAGTCTACTACCAAGTTTTAACTCGATTGGATCACGGGAAAAGGGTCAAAAATCGATCCAAAGTATTTTTTGACGGCAAGCCGGCAAGCAAGCAAGCAGACGCCACGAGTTAATATAAAGGGAGTAAAAATATTTATAAATACGTCTCTTTGATGAAGAAAAGGGATCTGTAATCTGCAGATGCCTCTTTAGTTATCAGTTATTGCGGCTGGTTCGTTTTGCGTTTCCTCGCTTCGTTGTGAGAAGTTACGCGCCGTTTCTTTACGAATTCTTCTCCGTCTGTTATTCAATTGAAAAACTATAAAGCGAAATGATTTCATGTAGAGTAGACTTTCGTCCAGATCTCCCGCACGGCGTTCTGGAACTATCTCCGAAAGGACTTATTCGAGATTGTTTTATTTTTTCCCTCCCGCCGCGATATCATATAAAATATGTTTACGACTTGAGGTGGGCTTAGGGAGCAAATGAAGAGTTGAGCTCGGGGGGCGTGCCCGCGCAGACAGACAGTTATGGTCCAAACTTTTTAAAGGGAATAGGATTCTGCCTGGCAATGTCCCCGCCTGTTGAACCGGCGTATCTCACGGAAGCGATTCAACCCCATTGTCGCGGGTCTGATCTCGCCTCGGACGCTTTCGCGCAGATGACGAATGAGAACAGAGGAAAGACATGAAGAACATAAAAGAGCCGCAAAAAAACTTTAGTTTAAATTCAGAAATGGCAGAGCATGCCAGAATAGAGGGACATAAGTTTGATTCGAAATTATTATATGGGTGCAATAAAGGAAGAAGAATGGACATCTTGGAGATTTTAGAAATAAATAATAATAAAATAAATAATAGAAACATAATTAACATCCAGATACCGCCCACAACCTCTCCACTCCTATCCATTCTAACCCCGCCCCCGACCCCCACAGCCATTGCACCCACCCAATCCCTATAAATTCTGTCTCGAATTATTTTTAATTTAGTTGTAAACGTGTTGTTATTGACAATGGGAGAAATTCCGAAAACGTTCTAACAATTCAAAATAAATATAGCGGAATAAAACAGTGTTGTTGCTCATTTTTTAAAATATCAAAAAAGTATTTACAAAGTAAAAAAAATGCGTTTATGCACAAAAAAATTAAAAAATACTAATATTCCCTAAAAAAATGTAGTTAACAACCATTTTTTTGGTTCTGGAACTCATTTTTAATAGAATAACACCTTTTTAAAATTGTTAAAAAACGAACATCAAACAACCCTTCAAATGCTATCCGTTTTTACCATCCATTATCCGAAATCGCAAAATACCTGGCATCTTAATTAATAATACAAAACATGGTATGTACCATTTAAAATTATTGAAAAATAATATATACGTACATATTATAATAGTCTTCAAATAAAAACAAATATGACAGTACCTACTGCCAGAGTAAAATTTATGTCAACCATAAATATTCCAATCAAATTAAAAGGCAAGAAGTGTTAATTTCAGAATGGCAGATGGCATGAACATTTTATTATTGAAGATAACATGATCTTCTCATTAGTAACTGATTTGGTTTTTATAAAAAAGTATAGTTAACATGTTCATCCCTATGATTTGAACATGTTCTAATTATTTTTAAGTTCTGAACTTATTTCCAATGGAAAGAGCGTACAATAATTAGTTTAGACGGCTTATTAACTCATTTTTGACAAAAATGTTAGTTAACAACTTTTTGCCACGGAGTCTTCAAATGTGAAATGTGACATGAAATTTATAGATAGATATATAAATTTATTTCACATTCATAGGTGACAACTTTTATAGTGTTTACCTAGAAAATTATATAAGCATGTTTCATTGTTGCTGCAGCAAAGTAAACACTACATTAATTTGACGCCCTGCCTGCTACACTAGTATTTTACTGTATTATAGCAGACATAGTGCTCTTCCAGTAGTTACAGTATATCGTCGCTGTATATATAATAAATCCTATGTGCCGTTTAGTACATTTTGAGATACACGAATCAATTTGTCAATTTCTCATATAAATAATGGACATATACTAAAAAAAACAGAGCCTAGAGAAATATTTTTTATAAATCTAGTCTGTGCAATTATGTTTTAAAACAGTCTTTATTCGCTTATCTCAGAATATACTTAACTTCACATAAGGTTTATTCTATATACAGCGACGATATGTGCAAGTATATTTATTATTTATATAATGTAGTTATTATATAATGTAATATAATATAACACCAGAAATATTTAAGGGTTACACTAGGAGCCTCAAGATAAGGTAGAAATTTTCTGATTTTTAGAAGGGAATAATTATTTTCAGAATATTTTGAGTTTGTCCAAATTTTTCAAAAACACGGTACTTCATTTTATCCCAGGGGACATCATTAATCAAGATATATTATAGATGTCTCACAGAGGAGAAATTATATGTTTTTATGGGAAAGTAGGTATGGAAGTATGTTTGGGTGTTTATAGGGCTTACGACCTATCGTACAGCTGGCTTAAGTGATCACTTTACATGTAATGTAATATAACGTTCACCATTTCCACCCATGACAGACTATCACATTTTTGGAAGTTATTTGTATATTTAAGTTTTACAACCCGTTTCACTTGTGTGTTGTAATTATTGCCAGCGCCACACTTCGAACACAGGTGGTGCAAGTGCCAATTACAACATACATGTGAAGCGGGTTGTAAAACTTAAATAATATATATAATATATATATATATATATATATATATAACTTCCAAAAATGTGATAGATGTGGTAGTCTTTCACGGGTGGTAATGGTGAACGTTACATTGTGTAAAGTGATCACTTAAGCCAGCCGTCAGCCTTATGAATACCCAAATATATTATATTTTACCTATTTTTCCATAAAAAAATATAATTTCGTCTCTATGAGACATCTATAATATATTTTGATAAATAATTATGTATTTATTAGTAAATATTAAGGTACACTTTTAACTTTTATTATATTTAAAAAAATTATGAAATGCGTCATGTCCCTTCACGCAGGGTTCAGAGTTCGTTCGCCGTGACTGAGATGCAACTTTCCCCGCTGCATGTTTTTCCAATACAGAAAGCTTGTTTCTTTTCAAATTTCGATCAAAACTTTCCCAAAAATTAAACTAAGTAAATAATCAATTAGAAAGCATACAGAAAAATCTAATCCACGAAAAAATATTTTGGCCACTACCGGGATTCGAACCCGGATCACCTCCTTTCCGGGGCCGGTGCTTTGACCACTAAGCTATAGGAGCCTTGTAAATTTCCGTGAATACGTCGACCTAATATGTAATTATCATTCTTATTAATTGATTAATTTTTATTTTTGTCTATAGAGCAATCCACTTTTTTTTTCGTGGATTAGATTTGTCTGTATGTCTTTCTAATTGATTAATTAATTTGGTTTTAAAAACTTCACAGAACTTTGTTCTGAAAAATTAGAACTTCACAAATATGAATGTGTTCTTGAATTTTTAAACTAACTAACTAACCGTCACGCCATTTTTCCTAAAGGGTAGGCATAGAGCAGGCGCGTGCAGTGGGAACATTGAAGCATGACTTTTTGTAAACGTATATTTTGGAAAAAAAAATTGAAATCAAATATTTATGCTACAGATTTTTATGATGTATCAAAATATGAATACTTTGATAGCAATTGTGATAGAAATATTGCGAAATATTTGCTGTATTCTGATTTTTTTTCCAAATAAGAAAAGTCATGCTACGATGTTCCCACTGCGCGCCCCTGGCATAGAGGATAGAACCACGCGCTCTTCTATCTTGGAACACCACTTTTGATCTTCCGTTTTCATACATCTTCCCACATTTTCTACGCTTTTATCAGAGCCATCCGTCAATATTTGTTTTATCTGATCATGCCAGGTCTCTCCCGATGCTCTCTGTTCCTTCAACACTCGTCCCGTAAATTTTCTTTACCATCCTCTACTATCTCATTCATTCACGTTCCACATGGTCAAACCTCTCATCCTTTCCTAATTCTCTTTACAACGCAGCAGCTAGCATTGCATGCGCCTAAGCGGCCGTATTTCCACCGCATTCAGACAACTTTCATTATTTTTTTGCCAATTGCAAGCTTCACTTCAATATATTAGAGTTGGCACCAGCACTCTATTATTATCGCCCAGACATGCCTCGCTAAAAAATTTACCTTGTTAGAATCTCGGATAAGTGCGTTAGCCAGGTTGATCCACGGTATTGTTTCAAAATGGCGGTTGTTTGTAAATTTTAAGAATTTGTTTCGAAAAGTTTTAGATTACGTACTGACCGAAAACTTCCTTTCTTTTTATACAGGCGAAATCCACCATATTCCTGTTGACTGTGCTGGAAAAAATCCGAATACTATCATAGAATTTGATATTTCTGAAGAGGTGGGCTGACTACCTGGAAGAAGACTGGAGCTAGATGGGGCGTTCAGGAGCGTTCAGTTGGTGGTTGGAAGAAGAATATGTGGAGAATCGTTCCGAATGGCGTTCGACGCAGCTGAACGTCTCAAGCGGAGCCGAGCATATAAAAACGCCAATGCGTACCGGTGATCATGAACGCAGCCATTGAAGAAAATAATAGTAAGTGCTTAGTTTATATTTTTATACTAGCTGTGCCCGCGTGGCTTCGCACGCGTAGACTTTTAGTACATTGTTCGGATGGTCATAGAACTTTCTCGAACCTTCGAAAACATTCTCCTTCCAGAACTTTCAAGAAATTTATCAAATGCACAGTAACCTTCTAGACACACCAACACATTCCGTCACTTAGTTTAGAACCTTATAGAACTTTCGGGAATTTTCTAGAACGTTCTCCTTCCAGAACTTTCTAGAGAGGATTTTTCCGGAACTTTCTAGTCTTACCGACACAGTCAGCGGACCCATTCTGGAACAATCTGACGTATTTGCGGCCTTCCCATAACAAAACAATGTGCTAGAATGCACATTTTCGTCACCCACTCCCACCCACACTTAGCCACCCCCACAAAACTCGCACATTTTCAATGAGACAACGAGGGCTATCCACCACCATAACCACCAGGGGGTGGTAGTATCTGGTTGTGAAGAAAACTTGGCGGATAGGGAAACACGGGTTTCTCTTTATATATATATATATATATATCTATATATATATATAATATATATATTAATATATATATATATATACTCTACTATCTCTCTCTATCTTCTCATCTAATCTCTTCTCATATATATATCTTGCTATATATTATCATTCTGCCATTACTGTCTGCCATCCTCTCACACAGAGAACTCTGCAACATGCCTTAATGAACACCAAATGGTAATAGGACATTGGATACTGGTTACCCTTTGTCACACATCTCCTACTGTAGAGTCACATACATCACACATCAATCGCATCTCACGTATAATTCATATCTTAATTAGTTTAAAGCTTAAATAATGATACAATATTATAAAAAAATAATTAAATACGTCTTTATATTGTTGGATGTTTAGAATATTGTCCGTACATAATTGCTGGTCGTATGGAATAACACATTATATATTACATTGTAAAGAAATGCATTTACATACAGGTAGCACATTTTCGCTTCCAGATTGGTTATATACATGGTGTAACAGAGCTAATCCAGAGAAATTCCTGCCTATATTATGATTCAAAAATGTTCAAGTAATAATATCCTAATAGAATAATAGCTAAGGAGATAAGCAACCTCGAAATATGCATTTTTTTTCAATATTTTTTACCTATCATCCGTGAAAAGCTGGAGTAAATATCACTAAAGTAAATTGATCACTTAAGCAAGCCGTGTAGATAAGTTTTGAGCCCCATAAACACCCAAAAAAGAATATTTTTTTAGTTAACTTAATTGATAATATATAAAATATTTTATTACAATGATACCTAGAAAATGTTAACAATTCAATTTTTTTTATATGTTATACTTCACCAAAAAGAATTATGTTTCTGGTGTGTGGTGAGGGAACTTCCGTGAGGAGATCTACTTTCCCATAAAAAATATAGCTTCTTCTCTATGAGACTTCTGTAATATATCTTGACTAATGATATCCCCCTGAATATCTTATTTGATTTGTACAGAAGATAAGTCAAAAATATTGAAAAAAAATCATATTCTGAAGCCGCTTATTTCCTTAACTATTGATAATATTAAGAAATTGTTGCTTGAACATTTTCGAATCTACGTGTAAAATATCATAGACCAGCTCTGTTACACCCTTATATTAGTGACACGTCTCATAAATATATACCTAATTAACCTCCAAAAATAAACGAAAAAATTTTTTTTTAAAAAAGTAACCCATAAAAACCAAGTTTTTATTATACTCCCTTTCTTTGTAAAATATAACAACAATTAAATACGAATTAAAACATATAACATAACACTAAACTTACAGTAATTTAATATATTTCTAAAATGTCAGATGTTTTGAGCTTTGATAAGACACTTCATGCTTTGAAGATTAAATTCTAAAAACATTTGTCTGTCAATTTAGATTTTCGACATACGTAGTGAAGTACCTATTATGTATACCGACGGAGTAATTCAAATTTAGAAAATATTCCGCGACGTTATCGGGCCGCCGTTGCTAATCAAATTTTTCAATTTGAAAAAAAAAAAATTCTAAAAATCCGAAATTATACCATAATTATTAAATTTTTTTAACGAAAATTTGATAGATCTTCTTGATCGTCGCCACGAGTCTACTTACTAAGTTTCAGCTCGATTGGATCACGGGAAAAAGGTCAAAAATCGATCCAAAGCAAGCAAGCAGACGCCACAATATAAGGGAGTAAAAATGTAATAATCTTCAAATATCTACATATTTTCCGTTCCTATCCCTGAATTATATGTAGGTAGATATAAAAAAGCCGAACATGATCGATTTATGTATGCAAATTAATATTTTCTTATCAAAAGTTTAAATATCATGTTAATGGGATTCGCGGAGGAGAATAAAAATCCAATATCTCATCCCGCCGCGATGTCTGCTTTGAAAACTTTCAATGGCGCCTACGAAACAAAAGTCAATCCGAAAACAGCGCGGCTTGTTCGCCTGTTGATTTCCCAAAAGGATTGCTTATTATAAATGCATCGAATACGACCGAACGGAAAACAAAAAGGCATTTTCAGCTTTTTGTTTAGGTGCCTATTAAAAATATAAATGACAGGCGCGGTGGGGGAGGGTGGTGGCTGCGAGAGGGGAGAGATTTGCGAATTTGAATTTCGATCTCGCGTCATTTTCGGTACCTACCGTTGAAATGTTTGAAATTACTTTGAAAAGCTGTCGCATGACGTAAGTAAAAAAAAATGCTTCGGATTACAAGATTTATTTTAATCAATAAATCGAAATTGACCAGCAGATAATTAATTACTGGAATTTTAACATTTGGTGATAAAAATTCGCAAAAATAGACACTCATTTAACAACATATTTTTTCTATGAGCTATGAATAATATTCAACTTGATTAGAAACGTCAAAATACTATTTTTTTGTATTTTTACAACCTTTATATTAACTCGTGGCGTCTGCTTGCTTGCTTGCCGGCTTGCCGTTAAAAAAAACTTTAGATCGATTTCTAACCCTTTTCCCGTTATCCAATAGCGCTGAAACTTTGCAAGCAGAGTCGTGGCGACGATCAAGAAGATCTGTCAAATTTTCGTTAAAAAATATTAATATTTATAGTATAATTTTGGATTTTAAGATATTTTAATGATTTTTTCAAATTGGAATGATTACAAAAGTTTGATTACTACGAACGTCGGCCTGACAACGTCACGGAACATTAAAATTTGAATTAATCCATCGGTAGGTATAGTAGGTACTTCACTACGAATTTCGAAAATTTATAACAATTGGTTCACAGATGACAGCACACTTCGGTTTTTTGGGAAGAAATCAATTAAAAAGATATATTTTTAGAGATTTTTGACATAGATATTTGTCTAGAAATGTTTCATTTTCAGTCAATCAATTATTTAATTACATGATGGTAAACTTAATTTACAAAGAAAGGGAGTAAAATAAAAACTTTGTTTTTATGGGTTTCTTTTTTATTTCGTTCTTTTCTTTATACGAAATATTACGACAAATTTAATAATACTTTTCAAAATATCAAAAAAAAATCTCTAACGTTACTCTAGAATTTATCAATAACGACCTGTTGACGGCCTGTTTATTAAAATATAAAATAAAATAAAAATAAATCATGTTGGAAAATATTCAATACTGCGTTGTCATAGGAAATACACAAATGCTAACTGTTTTCTAGTTAGTCGGGAAGTTGTTGATTATTAAATTTGGAGACAAACAGAGAAGTGAAGTTAAATAAAAGCATGTAAAAATGAGTCTCAAGCTAAAATGGCGGTACATAAATTATGCACATTTATTTTATTTTATTTATAAAAATGTAAGGCCCTCCTGTATGTAATGGATCGTATTTGCATTTTTTTTAATACTTTTTCCTTTTTTTTCAAAATTACCTACGTAAGTACCATTGTATAGTATTTTTTCTGCATTCAAAATGTCATGAATCTCATAGATTTCTTCATTTCTATACTTACATAATGGAAAGTCAAGATAAAAAAAAACTAACCCATAAAAACCAAGTTTTTATTATACTCCCTTTCTTATTTGTATTGTTTCCAATTTCATATTATATCAACATATTCATCTTGCTTTAAGTTCATGTGGAAAATCTATTCCATGTGTATTATTATCCTTAAAACTTATAGAATATTGAAAACGTAATAATTGGTATAGGGGGGCACGGCGTCGGCGAAACCGTCTGATCGGACCCATGGCTCGAGTCAGACTAGTTGAAACAGGTTTCGCGCCTTTTCCACGCGTCGGGCTCCTTTCTCATTTGTATGGTTTCCAATTTGAAAAAACCGTTAAAATTTCGAAAAATCCAAAATTATACTATAATTAAATTTTTTTAAACTAAAATTTGATAGATCATTTTTATCGTCGCCACGAGTCTGCCTGCAAAGTTTCAGCTCGATTGGATCGCGGAGAAAGGGTTGAAAATCGATCCATAGCTTTATCGGCAGACAAGCAGATGCTACGAGTTAAAAGAAAAGGAGTACAAACGAATAAATTTATACTCAGAACATACTATAAAAAAAAAAACTACCTACCTACATATAAAAATATTGTTAGAACAAACTCTTACTCATATTTTTGTTATATACCTACTCATTTCCCCTCTTCATTGAGGTTCCAGGAGTTGGAACTGGAAAACTCTGCTGAAAACCTTGCTCTCTCAGATTTTCACCCTTTTTGGTCGCTCTCCAATCAGATGCGTGGCGATACGTCTGTATACTATGATCTCAAAAATTGGCTCGTCAACTATCTCATTACCAGACCAGACCTTTATAGAAAAGACATAGACAAATCAGTTAGAAGATAAGATGAAGTCCTGATCGATAATGGAGAGTACATCATTGATTGAAATGTTTGGATTTTTAGTTTAAAAATTCGATTTCATAATTAATAATTGATCGAAACCGCAAAGACTTTTTTAACGACTCAATATTTTTATTATAAGTACCACTGTTCTGTAGCGAATTTGAAAAAAAAATATTGAAAGATTTAGCAGATACTTCGTGGTGCCACATTATAATTTAAAATATGTTTTATTTTACCTTTGTAATACACACACAATATGAGTTGTTAATTAATACTATAGTTTTGAGAGGAGCAGTCCCTCTCATCTTCAGTTATAGATAATAACTAACTTAAGTACAAAATTTATCAATCTAACCGGGTAGGTCAGGGATGGCGGTGGGGAGGGATATTTTTGTGGCAAAAAGCTCTGGGATTGGTGAAGTGGACTGAAATGTGATTTATAAGTGTGTTTTTAGAATTCAATTTTTTTAGGATTTCAGTGGTTTCCAAACAATTCATTATCCATCCTCTATGAGGAACCGAATGGAGTAATTTCAATTTGTGCCTATCGAAAGAATGATTAGTGTTAATTATATGATCGTATTAATTATACATTTTCTAAATTTAGACAAATTTACAATTACCAATATTTTTTGAGTGTTAATTTTTTTTCAATAACAGCAAATTACTATAATAGATCATTATCAATCAAGATTTGTTATGGATGTCTCACAGAGATTAGAAAAAATCTAGTTAGTGTTCTTGAAAACAGTTTAATGTACTCAAAAAAATATTTTGAATATTAGAAAATGGTCTAAAAAGGATTTTTTTAATTCAGTCGTATTCTATTGTATGTATTAATAATTCGGATGAGAGTCATATAAGTGGGGTATAAAAGCAAAGGCAGCAATATAAAAAAAAATATAAAAATGTTTTGAATGCAGTCACCGTGGATTACTAATTTAAAATGTACTGAATTATAAATTTTTTGTATCTATCCCTTCCAAAATCATGTTTCCTATAAATATATAGGCTTTATTTCCTATAAAATCTCAAATTCAGTGCATTCTAACTCATTCTACTAGGCGACTGCATTAAATTTCTTCTTGAATAACTAATTTCAACCATAGAAGACGATAATGTAGTATGTATAAATTTTTTGTATCTATCCCTTCCAAAATCATGTTTCCTATAAATATATAGGCTTCATTTCCTATAAAATCTCAAATTCAGTGCATTCTAACTTATTCTACTTGGCGACTGCATTAAATTTCTTTTTGAATAACTAATTTCAAACATAGATGACGATAATGTAGCATGTATTAAATAAAAGGAAGCGAGGTACGTAAATACCACATATACAACTCTCCAAATTTGATAGATGTATGGTAATTTGATCAATTATGGGCGGAATCGTCTTTGAGTGTTTACATGACATGGCCTGTCTAGTGATCACTTTACACAATGTAATTAATGTTCACCATTTCCACCCATAATAGACTACCACATCCATCAAATTTTTCTGGTCCAAAAAAGAGTTAAAAATCGAAATTATTTTCGGGCTTATTTATATTTATATTTTATCACAATTTATATATTACACTTTTTTTACATAAACTTATAATGCCCCACATGTTCTGGGGCAATTATATTCTAGTGTAATGTTAATAATTCGGAAGAATCTCATATACACATATAAAGAATTTTCATTAAAAAAAACTCCAATCAAAATATAGATACCTCAATATCAATAATGACATCTGTATATGATTATGGGAATGAAAAAGCTTTGGACTGCAGGTGACGGTAGTAAAAATACAACTCACATACGAAACAAGTTATGTAAGTTAAACATATATATGTACAACTTCCAAAAATTTGATAAATGTGCTAGTTTATCGTAGGCGGAAATGATAAATGTTACATTGTGTAAAGTGATCACTTAAGCCAGCCGGTCGTAAGCCCTATGAACACCTATATAAAAATGTTGATTCGTCTCTATTCTCTATGAGACATCTGTAATATATCTTGATAAGATATATTATAGATAAATTATAATATAAGACATCTATAATAAACTTATTACCTGATGAATATGTACATTTTATCACATAACTCTTTGTAAATGTATAATGTAATGATACCCCTCTACTACACATGAGTTTATGACACTCATGTAGTAGAGAAACATACATTCATAGGTAACTGTCACTACCTTGTAAAATATGTATTATAAAATTGGGCTTACTCAAAATATTCTGTTTTTATAATTTTCCAGAGATCCTTTACTAATAACTGTTCGTGTTTAGGGAAGGAAAAAAATGGTATTTAATATGTGTATTGATGGTGACAGGACCTACGGGTACAGCGGAGTGTCTGATGGTGCAGGCAGGGTCGAGGGAAGCCGTTCCTGCGGAAGATCACCAACCATATGGACGGATTCTGATGATGCTGCGCCAATGGATCACTCCAGGAAGCCGTCGGGAACAATGAAGAATTGACGGTGAGATTCCACATCGCTGCTGATATGAGAAGGGCCAAAGACGATAATTGTGTCATATTTACTATGTTTGAAATCGCCGACCAACAGAATGTAAAGACATGAACTAACGTAATTTTTTTTAATTTACACAATACGGTAGCATACCTGGTTCCAAAACGTTTGACTCGTTTAAAAAATTACTACGAGTTTGTAAATTTTGAAACACTTACGAAAAGGTCAAACAAAATTCTGTCATAAAATGTAGATAATGTCTAAGTAAATAAGTGTAGGATCTAAGTATTGTTAAAAAAAATAACGACGTCTATTGTTAAAAAAATTAATCTGTTTACTAGGGGACTTAATTATGCAAGAATTAATATCTACTTCAACTGAAGTATAAATTTGTCTTATATTCATACACGAAGGGGGACATTTTTCCGCTGTGACCCAACCTTTCCTAGAGAACGGGTTTAGTTCGTCTCTGTAATTTTAGTTATCTGTAGTTGAAACGATGTAAGTAATCCGTAAATTGAAGTTATATTTTTAAAGCAGAATTTTAAAAATAAATTAAGCCTATACATAGTTCCCGTCATTATTGACGCATTATTTCAATCTGTTAACATTATAAAAATTAATTTAATTCAAGTTAAGAACAAGTAGTAGGTACTCTCATAAGATATGTCAACATTGCGTGTGTATGTGCACACTGGGAAGGAACTAAAACTTATGATATTTGTTTTTATAATATTTATAAAATTTTAAAAATTCACTTGCTAGAAAATTGTTGCTTCGTACTAATTATACTTTTTGTAGTCAAATATAAGGTTTTTTGTTTTTTATTATAGAAATCAATATTACTTTATTGAAATTTTAGGTAGGCACCGTGTAGTCAAGGAATTTTAAGATAAATTTAATGACCCTGGTCACCTTTACAATCTATGAATTTCACCAAGATGATGTCTGCCATTACGAAGACGTAATTGGTTGAAATATATTTAACCCTGTTTGAAAAAAAACCTGTCTAGATTTGTCCACTATTGAAAATTAGATCGATTTTTAGATATTTTTAAAAATCATTTCACTAATGTTGAACCACATAAACTCAAGAGTGGTGGTGAAATATATTCATAATTATTAGAAGATTACATATCTTCAATTCAATTGTATCTATGTACAAAGTTGTTTTTTAAAACGAAAAATGCAAAATAATGCATTTTCTTTTGGGGGGCGTCTTACCTTTTTTTTTACTTATTTCCGAGTCGGCGAAGCGTGTCAAATCGTAAATATGTGAAAACGAGCCGAAAAATTTTCTCGGCTGTCGACTTCGTGTCACGTAAGACAAGCTAATTTTCCGCCTGAGCGGGCCCGACTCGGCTGTTGGCATCCCTGCTCGCCGTGTTCCAACAACCGTGCGGGCGAATTATATTTCGTTTAGAGACCGCGGAGGGCGGGAGGCGAGACAGGGTTGCCAAAAATCTAAATTGCAATGTTGATCGAATTTTTGAACACGTAATTTATTTATTTATTTAATGCCCTAATGGGCTTAAACAAATATACAGAATATAAATTTTAAAAAATAACATAAGACAGATAAAATAATAATACAGTTAAAAGGCACAAAAAATAATAGTTAAAAGGTAAAATACTAATACAGAAAAACATAACTAACTAACTTACCATCACGCCGTTTCCCCGTGGGGGTAGGCAGAGAGGATAGAGCGCCATACTCTTCTGTCCTGACATACAACTTTCGCTTCGTCTACATTCATACATCTTCGCATGCAAGCTCGACGGTTGTTCAGGCTTCTAACAGGACCATCTTCCAGTATCTGGTTAATCTGGTCATGCCACGTCTTCCGTGGTCGCCCTCTCTTTCTGGCGCCGTCAACACTTGCATCATATATCTTTCTTACCATTCTTTCCTCATTCATTCGCTCAACATGCCCAAACCACCTGAGCGACCCTATTTTTATTCTATGTATTATGCTACGATCAGCTTTACATTCATTCCTAATATCTTCATTCTTTACTATATCATACATGGATTTACCACACATACGTCTAAAGGACCTAAGACAGATAAAATGATAATATAGTTAATGGTACAAATAATAATAGTTAAAAGGTAAAATAATAATACAGAAACATTTATTATCCATTTCTATTTCGTTGAGATGTAAAGAATTGTATCAGCTTTGTCCTATACTCAGTTATATTATCAGCAAAAATTTCAGCCGCCTCTGCATGTTCATTCCTTAATGAGTGTAATCTGGGAATTACAGAGTTTTCTGATGCATTAGTTCTAACATTTCCGCTATAATAGAATAATGCACTGTGTCTTGATGACCTCGATGGGGCATATAAGTCGATCAGACTAACAATCTGGGGGCAATCAATCATGCTATTTATGATCCTATAAAGAAATATTAGGTCTGTCACAGTACATCTCGTAGACAAGTTTAATAGTTGTAAATAACTAAGGAGATATTCATAATTGATATCTTCCAAGCGTATATTTAATTTGTATTTAATAAATCTTAAGATTTTTTTTGGGTTCGGTTTAATGTCATAAATGTGGCATATTTCTCCAAATCATAGTCACAGCACTGTTGGCTGTACAACGCCTGGTGAGTCTTGACTTCCTTATGAATCTCGTCTCGGTCTTGTACCAGCTCTCTTCAGTTCTGAATCTCCAAGGCAGATATATATTTGAGGACATTGTTACTCCATATTAATTTCATCCTTCCTAAGCTTCTTTGCCCTATTGGTCTTGAATTCAGCAGGTACTTCGGTTCCTGTTGTTCAATTATTCTCTCATGGTTCTACCCATTTTTTATAAATTTAGTGACGCTTAGCTCCTTAAACAAAATATAGAAGTCCACTATCTAGAACCGGTCAAAATTTTCCTTCGAAAAACGTCTCAGCTGCGTATATGAGCACTAGTCTAATGAGCCTTTTGTGCAATAATGTATTTTAGCATTTATGAACGGCAGTCTGAATTTTATTTAATTTTGAAAACCGAAATAGCAGCGATTTGGGCTCACTATGCGCTTCTGGATCTCTTCTATAGTGTTATTTATTTATTTTGGGAAAAATTAACAGCAAATCAACATCTTAAGAAATATAAAATAATGGTTTATAAAATTATGTCAATTACAAATTTACCACTGAATATAGTAATTTCATTTAACAGCTATAACATATTTGTTATCAGAGAGCCAATGTACGTCTATGTATCTTGGTACCGTCTTGAAATTTTGGCTTCCACATGAGAAAATTGGGGTTCGTTAGGTGCATCAAAGGCCATGTATTTAGTCTTCTGCTGGTTTACTATGAGACCCATGTTTTTGGCAGAACTTTCAAGATTTATAAAGGCATTAAGTAAGGCGTAAGTCATTAGGAGTTTTCGCAGTTATATTGTATTTCTCTTAATATTATCGTCAATAGCATTTGAATTTTTGCCAGAGATTAAACATCTCAAAAATTCTAAATAATTCGTTAATTAAATTTTTGGATGAAGTTGTACTTCACGGTCATTTGGTAAAATTTCTCAAAAAATTGCGTAAAGATTTTTTAGTATTTTTGTATGGTATCGCTTTGATCTTTTGTTTATTTTCGCCTTTACTAGTGCCAGATCGATACCTACCGAGTACCTTCAAAACATTTTGAAATCAATAAGATTTTGACAGGCGCCGAGTTTATGATATGCGAGACAATAATTAATATCTTGCTGTTGTCCTAACAGGCTGTACTTTCAAATTATAATTAATTTAAATAATTCAACCGTGAAGCGACGAAGACTCGTTATTTTTTTATTATACTTAATTTTTATACCATGAAGTTAGCCATCACAGTGATTAAAGTTTGTTTGTATGTATATTTCATATATTGGCTAATTTCATAATAAGAGACCCAGATTGCGAACGTAGTAGGAACAGGGTGAAATACATATACGCATTTATCCAGCTATGTTCCAAGTAAGGTATACAACATAGCACGTGGTTTATTTATAAATGCCAAGAAGTATTACTTCTAACGTGCGTACATAAGTACGTGCCCACACATTTTTTTTATCATGTCGCAGACGTTTCATTGATGGCGCAATGTAATGAAATACTTACCATTGTCTTTAAAGTATTTATATTTTTCTATAATACATACATATATCGGTAATTGAAATGATCCAATTCCATTATTATTATAATTTATTTTAAACGTATTAAATGAAATGAAGTGTAACGTTTGGATTCAATACTACCTACTTAATTGCAAGAATTTTATTTTTAAGGACTAGCTGTCCAGCCGCGAAAAATCAGGAAACATGATTTGGGTATTACCTATTTATTTTTTTATACATAATAAAGAGCCTGCTAAACGTCGAACGTATTAGCGTTTTAGCTTAGCACTTCTCTTACAGTGTAATATTATTATATATATTATATTTTTGACAGGCCAAGGAGAAGCGGTAATGGCCATGTCGGTTAGTTGCCGCATTGCCGTCTGCGCGTCCGAGATTCGAGTCTTTCGCCAGCCGTGTAATTTCGCTTCTTAGCCCTGAATTCCTAGCTACGGGACAGGCAGACAACTAAATTATTTTATTTATTTTATTTTTATTTACTTTTTTATTTATTTACTTTTTTACGCCCATTACAGGCTTTTACATAAAAAAATAAATACATAAAATCAAAAAGTATATACATTAAACAATATCGGAAATAAGCAGTAAAATATAAAGTATATCAATAAAAAGTACATGTATAAAAAGCAATAAAAGGAATAAGCAGTGAAAGTATCAGGTATAAGCATTAAAATATGAGTATAAAAATTAAAAATATAAATTTGAAATATAAAATACGGAGCAGTAATGTGTATAAAAAAATATATATTACACATTATTACATGTATATGTTAACAGCAGTTAGTAATGAAATAAATAATATATAAATAAAAAATATTGTCTCTTTAAGTATAAACTTAATTTTCACTTTGACTTTGATCTCAGGACATGCGGAGTACCGGGTTATATTAACCCCTTGCTCCTTCATCCGACGTAGCACAAAAATGCGAACCAGAAATGTGGGTTGTTGAAATTTTGAAAAAATTGTGGGTTTTTAATTTAAATGAAATGGGGGGGGTTAGTATTGTTAGTTGTAGATGAATTTAATTTAATTTAGGGGTTGGGGGATCCGGGTGTAGTGGTGGTGGTGGGGTGTGTGGTGTGGTGTGTAGGGTGTGTAGAGGGGTGTTGAGGGGGGAAGGGGGGGCGTCAAATGTGACGAGGGTGCTGCTACCATGGGGCAGGATTTGCAAGGACCATTTTTGGTCTCTTTTTAATTCTAGAGTTTGGGTTTGCGTCGTAACCAGCGAGTTGGTTAATCGACGTGTTTGGGTGGCCCGGGATGCCGGCGTAAAAACGTTCGGACAAATGTCGGATGAACTTTTTGATTGATGGGAGTCGTGCTTCTTTGTGAAGTAGTGTAATTCTCGTCCAACGGGGCGCCCCGAGCGCGGCTCTGATTGCCCTGTTTTGGAGAATTTGTAGTTTTTTAATGTTTGATGGTGCGGTGTACCCCCATATTGGGGCCGCGTATGTGAGGATAGGCCTTAAAACGACCTTGTACAGGAGGAGTTTGTTATCAGTGGCCAGTTTGCTATTTACATTGCGTAGAATGCGCGTGTGGCTGATTTTATCTTTTCTAAAACATGTGGGGTGAATGTTAATTTTTTATCTAGAGTGACGCCAAGGTACTTGACGGTTTTTGTCCATGGGACTTTTTGTCCGAACATCCTTATGCTCGGCTTGTGAGGCTCTCTACGTCGAGTGAAGAGGGTAGCTGCGCTTTTGGTGGGATTTATTTCAACGCGCCAGTCAGTACACCACTTTTCAAGGAGGGTGGCTTGTTTTTGTATCTTACGTATGGCTAGGCTGGGACTCCTTGAGGTAACTAGGTAGGCTGTGTCGTCAGCGAATTGGGCTATTGTGACGAATGTCGAGACCGGTCCGGGAATATTTAGAGTACCCGCTGTAGAGGATCGGACCGAGGATTGAGCCTTGGGGGACGCCGGCTTTTAGCGGGCGGGTTGTGGAAAGCTTACCTTCGAGCTTGACTCGGAAGATTCTGTTTTCAAGGAAGCTTGTAGTTGCGTCATGCTGGGGGAGATACCTAACTGATCTAGTTTGTAGAGCAGGCCATTGTGCCATACTCTGTCGAAGGCTTTGCTGACGTCTACTGTGAGGACTGCTGTGGCTTTTTTGGTTATGAAACCGTTGTTTATTTGTTCGACCACACGAAGGAGCTGGTGGTTGGTGGAATGTTGGGCTCGGAAACCATGTTGAGAGTCGGGGATCATTCATTGAGTATTCTTCAGCTATTACTTGGAATCTGGTAAGGATTATTTTTTCAAGAACTTTGCCGGCACACGGCAGAAGGCTGATGGGTATATGATTTTGGGGTTGGAGGTGGTCTTTGCCTGGCTTGGGAATGAGAATGGCATCTGTAAGCTTGAAGGGAGTGGGAAAGTGTCTTAAGCGGAGAGAAGCGTTGCAGATAGCTGTCAGGGCACAAATTGATTTGGGGGGGAGACATTTTAGAATTTTGTTGGATATTGTGTCTGGGCCGGGGGCTTTCTTGGGGTGAAGCGCAACTATCGTTTTTTGGATCTCTTTGGGAGTAGTGAATCTTATAGGGGGACCAGATGGTGGCTGGGCTTTTATGGACTGGACACGTGTGTCGACTGTTTCGACGAAGGAGGGATCACCTTTGATCGGGTTGGGGGTGAATTGCTCTTCAAGGCTGTAGGCGAAGGTCTCTGCCCTCTCTGCAGTGGAATATACTATTCCGTTTGGGCCCTGAAGAGGCGTTACACGCAGTTTTGGCTTTCGGAGGGATTTTGACACTTTCCAGAAGGCGTTTCTGTCATCTTCTAGACTGGAAAGGAAGTTGTACCAGCGGTCGTTGCGGAGGGTGGAGAGGGATTCCTTTATTTTTCTTACTAATTTATTCATCTGGATTCAGTCTGCTGGGTCACCGTAGCGTTGCCAGTCTTTTTGAATGCGGTTTTTTTTCCCTAATAAGATTCTTTATCTTTTCGGGAAGATCGGGGTGATGGGAATCGATGTTCACTACTTTGGTGGCTTCCTGTATGGATTTGTTGATGGAGTTGGTGAATTCTTCGATGGCAGTGTCAAGACTGGCTGCGTCGGGAATGCTGGTGGGTACCTTTATATTTTTATCTAGGATGGCTGGGAGTTTGAGCCAGGCGATCTTGTTGGTTGTGGGGCTTAGAGGGTTTGCTGGTATACTACCATCAGTGATTGTGAGGAGGACAGGGTTGTGGTCAGAGGATAGTTCTTTGACTACCTGAAGTGAATAGACGTTAGAGAAATTTTTTGTGATGATTATATCTATCACGTCGGGGCGGCCGCGTTTGGGGAAGAGTGTGGGTGAATCGGGTGCGTCTATTGATATCGGGTTTTTTTGGGCATATTTGTGGAGTTGACCATCTTTGTGATTATTGAATTGACTATGCCAGGTGTGGTGCTTGGCATTTAGATCGCCGGCGACGATGGTTGGGATATTTTATTTTAGGAGTTCGTCTAGTTCTGTGTCGACTAGGCGTTTGCCTGGGGGGAGGTAAGTCGAGATTAGCTTTATCGGCCCAGAGCAGTTGGTGTTGATAACTAGAGCCGTTGTCTCTAGGTTATCGGAAGGAGGGGTGGATGAAAGGCAGTGGTCAATGGAGTATTTGACCAGAATGGCGGTGCCACCGCCTTTGCATCTGAGACGATCGTTCCTGTAAGTAATATAATTTAGGATGAAGAGGTTCCTGCTGGTCTTGAGCCAGGTTTCGTTAATTAAGAGGATGTCAAGGTTGTACTTGGTAAGGAAGGAGGTGACTTCGCCTACGTAGTCTTGGACTTTGCCATCGGTGTTCCAGTACGCCGCTTGGAGATTGGAAGGTTGGTAAGTTTTCCTAGCCATAGCGCGAGAGTACTTTATTAACTTTAGCCAGTATGAGTGCAGCGTGTTGCATGAAATTTTTTAATTCTACAGCGGCTTCGCGCAGAATTGTCGGGTCTTGGGGTTGGGTGGCTGGAGTGGGGGGTCGTAGGGGGGGGGTTGGTGGGTGTCAGGTTGTTGGTGGTGGGGGTGGGGGGGGTAGCCTGACGGAAGTGAATAGTAGTGCGGAGGGCATGGGATGAAGTTCGCGAGTTCGCGAACGCTGGGACTGGCCAGCTTGAAGTGGTGGGGCGTGTGGTGTCACAGGCCATAAGGGGGGGGGGAAGTTGTACCGCTTTGCTGTAGCTGCGACGAGAAGTCGAGCGGTGTCTGGGGGGAGGACGGTTTTGGATACGTTTGGCTGGGTGGGCCGGGCAGCCGCGATAGTTGGCGGTGTGGTCCCCGTCGCATAGGGCACACTTGGCTGGGGTGTCTCTAGGTTTAGAGCACTCTGAAGAGGGGTGATTTCCTGCACATTTGACGCACCGGGGTTTCCCGAAGCAGCAGGAGGAGCTATGCCTGTGATTAAGGCATTTGAAACACTGTCCTTGTCTTGCGCAGGAGCGCAAGCGCTCGACAGAAACCCTGAGGTGGAGCACCGACTTTAGTTCAGAGAATATTTTCTTCCCCTCGTCGTTTCTCTTTAGGGAGACTAGCACGAGGGGGATGGCAGATCTGCCGGGACCTTTCTTCATCCGATGTACTGTTATAACTGGGTAATCTTTGGACAGGGCATCGGCGACGTCCTGCGCCTCGATAGTTTCAGGGATTCCCCTGATGACTACTTTTAGAGGCTTCTCTTCTGGAAGCCTGAAGGAGTGATGTTCAATTTTCCAATCTGCTAGCATCTTTGTTAACTTATGGAAGTCGTTGGGTGTCTTTACTTGCAGATAAATGTATTGGCCCTTGTTTCGGGCAATATAGTCTATCCCTCTGTCTTCGAGGGTGGCCATGACGCGGTTGTAGTCCTCCTTCATGTGGAGGACTACTGGCGGGATTCTTTTGGGATTATAAGCCGCTTCGGGTTGGGACTGCTGTGGTGTTGGGGTAAGCGGCGGGCTGACTTGGGTGCGGGGGAGGGAGGGGGGGGGTAGATGGCTCCCTGCTGGCTGTCAGAAGCGGCGCGCGTTTGGTGGGGGGTGAGGAGGTTGACTCCTGGGTAGGGGTGGGTGGCCTGGAGGAGCGGGCTGGAGGCTGTTTGCCATCCGGAGTCTGGCTGGGTAGAGGGGGTGGGGGTCACTGCCCGGTTGATAGAGTGGACGATTTCACTAACGGAAAATAGTGATCCGTCGTTGGATTGCTCATCTGTCGGTGAGCGGGCCATGGATGGGCTGCGTGAGCGCTGCGGGGCATCGGGGGACTGTGGTGCGAGCATACTAAAATCAATGGTCGCGCCTCTGCGACAAAGATCATTCAGAAGGGAGCAGAGGTGCTGGGCCTCTTCGTTGTTGTAAGGGCGGTTTATACGGTTGATCATGAATTCATAGATGTCATGTTCGAAATCCTGGGTGGGGTGGCGTTGTGAGTAGATCTTCGTGGTGGGGGGGGGGCTATGCGAGTGGGTAGACATGGTGAAGGCGGTTGCGAAGTGTATAAGATAGGAGTAAGGTAAATAAATAAATAATTAGGTAAATAAATGAATAAATAAATAAGAATAAAGAAGTAATAAAATAAGAGTAAAGAAATAAATTTAATGAGAAGTATAGATGTGAGGAGTATAAATGGTGTGTAATATATAATTTATAAATACTATATGAATAATGTTCAAATGAGAATTAAATAGTCAGATAAGAGTAAGGTAGTAATAATGTAAGATAAAAGTATTGTGTAGATGAGTTATTTTCACTAGACTATCATTAAATACGTCAGCCATATCACCATCTCATTTAGATAACTAAATGAGTTGACGAGTTCCCAGACTATTTATGACTTGTGTCTTATAAGTGTGCATGGTGATTTTGTTGTATTATAACTTAAGGTTTTAATTCATATTTTAGTATTCTTATTACTTTTGCACGTTACTGTTATTTATACATAATTTTCGACTCTATCTCCATCTCTTCTATTAAGTACAAAATAAATATTTTCATGCTTGTCATGGAGAATCTTTAATTTCAATTCAGAAATTTTTCGCATAGCGACGAGCATTTTTTCTCGAAATACTCTGTCTTGATGATACAGCCGAAATCAGTATGTTTTAAGGGAATCCATCATTTTTATTCATTGAAGTTATAAGTCGTGAACTATGTAAAAAAATGTTGAAACATCTAAGCAAAAAATATGTTATTTTTAAAAACATACTATCTTTAAAAACATAACTTGTAAGAAAAGATTTAAAAATATTTTTTATTAATTAAAGCTTAATGCAAAATTATATAAAAAATTATTAATGTTACAAGTTAGGTATATAAAGCCCACAAACTGGAGCTATTTTCTTCAGTTCTAAAACATCGTTGTTTTGGTAGTTTAGTAAATAATTTAGTATTGTTTTAGAAATAAAATATGTAGGTACCTATATAAAATATATGGAACTTTAATCTTTTTTAATTTGATGTTTCCATACAAAGATTTAATACAAAAATGAGAGAAAATTTCGCTCGCGGAAAATAGAAATATTCGTTGGATCATACAATAAATGTTTAAAATAACAGGCGACGTAAATTGAGGTACCATAAATCGGAATCGTCTATTTGGGAGATCCATATACTATACATAACTATTTTTAAAAAATGTTCCTAATTTAATAATCTCTTATTTAAATTAGACTATTTCTAGTTACAAAAGTATTATTTTAACTGAATGACGTGGCAGCCCTTTTGCCGAAAAGAAAACGTTTTGTCTCACTTTTCCCTGCGAAGTCTCGACTCACTTCTCGCTCTCACAACTAATTTGGGAATCCACCCCTCAAAAATTTTCCCCGTATATATTTAAACGGATGTGCACCGTCTATTCGGGTTGACATTGTAAATTATTTAAATATATTAAAGTAGTATGTTATTAAAATTATGAACATCAATATTTACTGCGCTGGCGGTAACTGTATGTCAAAGTAATGACCGTGGTTGATGCTTTTACCATGTTTCAGAGTCTACAATTCTTCGCAGAGAGTTTTAGCAAAGAACTTATACGGTATAGCAATATTTAAAGAAATAATTTTAAAGAAAAACAGGAATCTGTTACAATAATAATGATGTATAACTCCTTATTGATTGTTATAATAAATAAGTGCTAGCCCACTTTTAAACTGTCAAAATTCATTCGTTTTAAATATTTATATTATTTTTCATTTTATTTTTAAAAATATATTTAATAAATAAAAACTATTACTTCTGATTCTATTTACGGCTGTATCCAGTATTTTATATATTGCGTGTCTTTATCATTATTGTCGCATAATGATCAATCTGCCATAGTTTCATTGTTCTATTTTTCCCAACTTAATCTATGGTGTTCCACGAAGATACATATTTGTTCTGGCATTCTTCTGGCATTCACAAGACGTGTCCAAACCATCTTTATTAACCTTTCTGTACGTTGAAATAGGAACCGGTACTTTACACTCTTTTCAATAATGTTAATTTTGTTACTCCCCTCCAACAACTGGATTTCTTATACTTTTTCATTAAGGATCTAATTTTAAAAATTTGTTTGTTTGGTCTTAACATTTAACATCGGATATATTTTTACAGATTTTTAAAATAAATAATGCTTGTAAAAATTATTCATTTTTAACATTATTAACAATATTTAAATACAGTTACACAATAAATTTCAAATTTTTAAATTACATATATTAAATAAGTATTACTTTTGTAGGTATTTGTCAAAACCCGTAAACATGATATCAAAAGTCATAGGTATATTATAATGGGATTTGACTTTTGAATAAAAGTAACTTTGTACCCTGGCGACATAAAACCCCCTCAAATAATAATTGAAGTTGCATATTATCTGCCAGGCTCCCATACGAGTGTTGCGGTGATAAAAACTTGCTCCTCACGGAGATGCCGCCTATTAAATCTAACCCCAAGTGCAAATAAACTCACTAACCACTCCATCCTTATAGTGCCCGGGTACGAGCCGAGATAATAGGGCGTATTAGGGTAGCAGATTGGTTTGGGAGCTCTATTATATTAGGCCCTCCCCTCCTGAAGTATCTAAGTAGATAAAACGGCCCTTTTCGCCCTTACCCCAAAAATACCTGAGAGTTTGCGCGGGCAAATACGCGGATAACTAACTCTATCAAAGTTGCCGTCGGCCATCTTGTTTCGGGGGATGTGTTGCCAGCGTTGGCAGGCATTTTCTTCTCATAAAGCACTTAATTTATTAAGTACCTACCTATCCACCATAATCTCTTATTGGTTATTTGGCTATTTTGAATCGTTATCAACGTATTTCAGGGTAGCTTCTTACCAGAAACTGTCGGCAATAGATTGAATTACACCGACAAGAATGAAGAAGCTTCCCCGCATTTTCCCTCATTTTTCCCACACTATCAATATTACTAAAAAACCTTAGTGATCATGTTGGGGATGGTTATTATTTTAATTTTTTTAAATAATAATTGCATGACAGATTGGTCCATTTACCATACAATTTATGAGGTGAGATCTTGTATGAAAGCGATCATTAAATAAATTAAATATAATATCATTAAATACATCGACATGGTCTTTCAGTTCGTTTAAAAGTTGTCCACTAGGCATTATGATGTGCCACTTCATTACATCCATTCTGTATTTTGGGATATGGAATTAGTATGATATTCTCCTCTTCTGCTCAAATATAAATAACGCAAAAACTTATTTTTAATATTTTCTTGATAGTATTATGGAATGTTTATTTTTTTTAACTGTACACCTATGATTTATCACCTATCTGCGTTAATCTCTTGTTGGTTGTTTTATTGTTTTGATCATTATCAACAATACTCCAGGGTAACTAACTTTATACCAGGCAACTTTCAGCCTACATATGCCGTCTTAAGCTTCAATTGACAACATTTGATTCCGTATGTAAAGTAATTATTTCCAACTTCTTGTTAATTTGGTATGAGTTGCGTTTACACGTTATTAACCTTCGGGTACCGGAATATCTAAAATGGGATCGGGAGCCGAAATGGGGTAACAAAGCTACCCCAGTCAAATTTGCGTTTTAATTAAATATGTATGTGTTTGTGCGGACAGCGTGTAAATAGCCATCCTCTTTATTGAACTTAATATTCAATTAATACCTCTCAATATGATAATCATGCAAAAAATGTCAATTACGTTTCCTGTCTCTGAAAAATATACATGAGTAAACCAAAAATACGCCAACAAATCACTAACCTGCGATAGACTATTTTCTTCAGCTTCGAAGACAGTCGAAACCGTCTGGTCACAAAGATCTTCGTGCCGCCTTTTTCTGTGGATATCAAATAAATTATCATTTTGGAGGTTTATACATTTATCTTTTATGCCGCCTTACCAAAGTATAATGGTTTGAAAATATCCTATAATATATGTAATTACATTTCTTATAAAATGCGAACAAGATTTTACTAAATTTTTCGTTATTTTATATGAAACTGTAGTATGTTGACGTCTCATGACCACAAGCGTCTGACTGATAGAAGCCGTGATGATTTATGATGATAGTCTATGGAAAAAAAAATGTAATTTGACTGTCTTTTTACACATTATTATTTTATTTTCTATGGGTGTTGTATTCTTTGGGATATTTATGAGGATTACAAAAAATACCAGCTCAATATCATTATTAATTATTAAATAGTTTTGAGGTTAAAATTTAACCCCGAAAATCATATTTTTGGGGTTAGATTGTAACCCCGTTCCGGAACGGAAGCGTTAAGCTGATTCGTTTTATAGTCTTGATAACTTATAGTAAACGTGTTTTACGATTATGTTTTAAGATTGTGATTCGATTATTATGTGAAAAACTAAAAAATACATATTCTTTATAGATATTTATCTAAGATGTATCTAGTATTATCTTATTCCGTGGACATTGACACAAAAAAATCTCAATTTTTGTCAGTCTTTAATAAATCTTTTTATAAAGCAAATTCGAAGTTGTGTAGCCGTCGTTAATCAACCGGTTTAACACCCCCATTCTAACTCGATATTATTATAACTTAAATGTTTTCCGTAACGAGGAATTGTTGACGGACAAAATGGAGGGTGGGGGGAATTGAGTGACTCGAGAGGGGGGGGTTAATAGCATCCCACCCCGAGAACAGCCCGGGGTTTCCTTATAAAATATTATCTTAAATGGCTTGAACGAATTATCTCAGCAGGGAGCATTAGACGATATTACCTACATGTTGTACTCGCAAACAAAGATACGAATTCTCGAGATTTTTTCAAGTAAAAAACGTGTTTTAATTTAGAAAAAGTCAATTAATAGCCCTAAGTGAAAATTTGACAAAAATAAAAAAACTAACGAATCAACCATCACGCCGTTTCCCCGCAGGTGTAGGCAGAGAGGATTGAACTCCACGCTTTTCTATCCTGGCACACCACTTTTGCTTCGGCCACATTCATACATCTTCTCATACAAGTTCTACGGTTGTTGCGGCTTTTAACGGGTCCATCCTCAAACACTTGTTGTATCTGATCGTGCCAGGTCTTTCGCGGACGCCCTGTATTTCTGTTGCCTTCAACACTCGCCTCAACTCAACCTCGCCAGAGTTAACGTTAGACATACACACGGTCGTTAGGCATATTTAACTGTAACTGGTTGCGGATATTTTATACGAACCGTATGTTTTTCCGAGAAACGATTCTCGACGTTTCGTTGAAATCTTACTCAACATCATTCAACGAAACGTCGAGAATCGTTTCTCGGAAAAACATAGGTACGGTTCGTATAAAATATCCGCAACCAGTTACAGTCAGAGAAATATTTATTTATTTATATCACTGTTTATTTAGTTCCATATTTTATGTTATACTAGCTGTAACCCGTCAAAAATGACGGTACTTTTACATGCCGGTTCCTAAAGAATAAGTATTTACTTATTTGTAGCGATACCCATGAAATAGTAATAACGACTTTTATCAAAATATTTGAATCTTTTTTTATATTTCCCCTATCGGCAGTTAACAGTACTATTTTAGACCATAACAATAGTGCTCAGAGCTGCGATTGTTCGCGTCTATATATATACTGTATTTTTGACCGGTCACGAAGGCTCGGCGGTAGCAACATCGCTAAATTGCGGCCGGTTCGGATTTGCTGGCCCGGGGTTCAAGCCCCATTTCCGGCCACAAGAAAAACATTTTGTTGTGGTCTTTACGTTATCGGATGTAATGTCCCGTGGATCATTGTCGCGTGGTCCTTTTTTTTTTTTATTAGAGACACTAATGGGATAATAGGTACATGATACTCTGATAATAAACATTATAGTGAAGACTATGCCCATTATCCCAATTACAAGTGTCTTCGGCACGCTCTAGTAACATGTAACAAAATGCAAATGCATTTAAGTATATTTTACATGTACATTCATATGTATTGTATATTTAGTGTTTGAATGTAGTGCGATTAGTATTTAATGAATAATTGATTTAATGGGTCTATAGGTTTTGTCGTGCACCCTTGTCTTGTCACGATTTTAGCGGCAATTTTCAAATTCCGAAGCATGTCGTAATGTCGATAACTTTTTTCGTGATTTGTCTAGCTGTCAAACAATGATATACATGTGGAATACAATAGTGAATATGTAGAGGCAAAAAAAGAAGTTGTATATCTTTAAGATGTCCATAATCCGGTTTTCCGCATTCTAGCATGTATGGAAGAGGGTCTACGCGAGGGTCAAAAGGAGAGAAAATCGCATAAAAGGTCCACAAAGAATAAGTTAACTCAATTTTCCTTGCGTCTGAGTGCCTCTTAAAGAAGACTACAGTACGTTTCAGAAATAACATAGCTCTAAGAATGGGATCTAGTGATATGAATTTGTTTTTAGTTCCTCTGTGCCTGTATGCAGTGGAACCTCGGTTTTCGTAACTAATCCATTCGAAAGAGTGTGACAAAAACCGAAACCTACGAAAACTGAAGCAATTTTTCCCTTAAGAAATAATGTGAATCTGCTTAATCCGTTTCAGACACCCAAAAATGTTTAAAAATAAATATAATTAATTTTTAAAGAAATAACTATATTTCTACACACCGAAAACAATGATAAGTATACATTTACATGAATACCTAGTTTTTAAAATATTTTTTAAATTTAAATAATTTATTACACCATCCTAATTATAATAATTTCATTGTTTATCTGTCTGTCCGCGTAACTTTTTTATAAAAAAAATCGATTTTTTCAATAAAATAAATAAATACTTATTCCTTAGGAACCGGCATGTAAAAGAACTGTTAGAACTGTGTATATCAAACAATTTGTCTATGGTTATTCAAACCTTTTTCACTTCCTGTTCCTGTCACTTTCTGCTGAACCATCTGTGTTTTACTAAATGGAATATAACTATTATAAATTTAACAGAATGTTAGTAAACTTAGTAAAAACCACAACCAGATTTACGGTCTACCGGTTTCGAGACGTCCCCGTCTCTTCGTCAGGACCAACACTACACTACTATATTCATAACACTATACACCCCAACCATAGTATTGTTAAACTATCACCACTATTGATCACATGCGTGTTAATATTGTCAGAGACAAGCATGCACTGAACAATTCAGGAATCTAACGAGAGTATTAAACGAGAGAATTCTAGTATTAAAAATACGAGATATCCTTCCAATATAATGTGCTGGACACGAGCTAAATGTTAACTGGTAGATTCCTGAGTTGTCCATTATATCATTTTTATCTTTATTGTTAATAAGTATTTTTCCCGTGTTATTGTTAGTATAAAAAGCTGGTTTATTATTTATAGTTAAAGCCTTGGATACAGTATTAGTTAATTTATCTATAAATAAAATTCTTCTCCATTTATTATTTTTATTACTGTTTTCTTTTATAGATGGATATAAACATTGTTTTATAAGTTTTTGTTTTAATTTTCGGTTCAATAAGGTTTCAATTAATTTTGTAGTATATCCATTATTTATTGCAATTTATTTTATTTTATTAAGTTATTTTTGAAAGTTAATTTTTGTTAATGGTACATTTACTAGGCGATATAACATTGGGTGAAAAGCAGAGTGTTTGTGTGAAAATTGTTTATAAAGTTTAAAAATGAGCTTAGTTGTAGTCAGTTCCCGTCCATATACAGAGAATATCATCTACGTATCGTTTCCATAAAATTATATTTTTTGTCAAATGATTATTAGATTCAAAGATTTTATTTTCAATGCTATCTAAGAATACATTTGCTACTAATTTGTTATTGAACTGAAAATAATTTTGGTTTAGGCAGATATTAAAAAGACGACTTAAGTCATTAGACATGATTTTTGATAATTTCGAAATATTTAGGATATCTTTAATAATTATTTTTGATTGTTCTACATTAATATTAGTGAATAGGTTTACGACGTCAAATGATATTAGTTTTGCATTATTGGGAAGAACCATGTTTTTAAGTGCATCTATTATTAACTCTAATGAGTTCCTAATGGTATATTTAGGTTGGAAAAATTTTAAGTTATTAGAGGTATTTGTAAGGAAGGCTGCTAATTTAAAGGCTGGGGAATTACATGAGGAAACTACGGGTCTAATGGCGTTGTTATCTTTATGGATTTTTATTAAGCCGTATAATTTTGGGATTTGTGGGTTTCTGTGAATTATTTGTGCTGTCATTTTGTTGTTTGGAAAAAGTTCGCTTTTACATGATTGTATAGCATTTTTATGTCATCTTGAAATTTATTAGTTGGATTTTTGGAAATGATTTTAAAAGTATCATTATTTAAGAAATTCTCTACTTTTGAAATGCAATCGTTTTTATTTAAAATGACTACCGAATTACCTTTATCCGCTTTAGTTTAATTACCTTTATCCATGTAAGATTTTTTTCTATTAGGGTTGTGGTCGGAGGAAATCTCGCTTATTATTTGGAGTGAGTAGAAGTTTTTGATGTTTTTGAAGATGGCGATGTCAATGACATCGGGGCGACCGCCGGAAACAGGGTGAAGGGTTGGGATGTCCGGAACGTCTATGGAGATTGTTTTTTTGAAGCGTAGTTGTGTAGGATGGTTCCTTTGGTGTTTTTGTAACGACTGTGCTGTGAACCGTGCTTGGCATTAAGGTCTTCTGCTATGATGGTGGGGATGTCTTCTTCAAGGAGTTTGTCTAGTTCCTCGGAAATAAGGGGTTTTCTTGGGGGGCTATATAAACTTATATATAAACTTTATCGGGCCGGAGTTGATCGTATTTACGACGAGTGCTGTGGACTTGATGTATTCTGTGGAGGGGGCTTTGACAGGGCAGTGGTCAAGGGAGTATTTGACCAGAACAGCGGTGCCTCCACCGTGGTTTCTGATGCGATCAGTCCTGTAGACGATGTTGGGGATGAATAGTTTACGATTTGGTTTGAGCCAGGTCTCGTTGATCAGGAGAATATCTAGGTTTTATTTGGAGAGAAAGACTTCGAGTTCTCCTCGATAGTCTAGAAGTTTCCCGTTAGCGTTCCAGAACGCTGACTGGATCGTGGATGGGCGATACGTTGCGCGTCTAGCCATAAAGTGATAGAATGTTGTTGATGCGTAGAAGCATCTGTGAGGCGTGTGCCATGAACTGTTTCAGCTCTGTCGCTGCTTCGACAAGGGCTGAGATATCTGCAGGGGGTTGAGGGATGTCGGTATGGTGTGGTGTTTTTGTGACTTGTGCGGTTTTGCGAAGTGCTTGGGGAGGCGTGGGTGGGGTGATGGGGGGGCTTTGCTTGGTGGTGGATGGTCGTGGGTGGCTGGTGGCTGTGCAAAGCGGTGAAAGCCGTTGCGAAGTTGGGCACCGGGGTGTGTTGGGTGAGGGTTGGATTTGGCGCGTTTACGGCCATTAGTGAGGGGGTGGTGGGAGGGGGGTTTGATGGTTTTGTGTGACCGCACTGTAGGTGCGGTTTTGACGTGGCGGCTGGCAAGGGCGTTGGGGGTAGCGAGAGTAGTTTGGGCGGAGGGATGGTTGGTCTACTGATTTTGGTAGGTCTATTTCTTTTCAATGTAATTAGCATTGCATTATTTTAAAATAGGTAATAATTTCGAATAATCCGTAACCGTAACAAGAATTCAATAGCTGCATTCCATAGTTGGTCGTGTGGGGGCCTTGGCAGAGGGCGCACGTGGCCGCGATGTCAGGAGATTTGACGCAATTTGCAGTCGCGTGGTCCCTTGCGCATTTGACGCAACGTGGCTTCCCAAAGCAACACGTCGAACTGTGGCCTAAATTTTGGCAATTGTGGCATTGAGCCTGGCGAGCTCGTACTCGTAGGCGCTCTACAGGGACCCTCAGATGGAGGATCTCTTTTAGTTCCGTGAAGATTTTCTTCCCGGCATCGTTTTTGGTCAATGTGACCAGAATCAGTTTGGCAGAAATCAAGTTTGGCATTTTATATATTTCATGACTGATTAGATGGTCACAACAGCAGGCCATAACAGAAGGGAACGATGATAGGAACAGACACATATGGACAGAAAGTGAAGATTTTTCAATCGAATACAATGGGCAATTCTTCAATGTGAATTATTTTTCAGTAAGAATTGTTCCAGTTATCAGCAGTTTATCAGCAGAAATAGAACTAACCCAAGAATCGGCAAAATATTTACGGATAAATACACTAGTTGAGTATTTTGTCTTTGTTCAAAAACCTGTTTATTTATGATTCATTTTACGATAGCAGTTTGTAGATTTTGTATCGGCTTTATATTTGAATTGCTGGAGAGGCCCCAAGAACTTATACCACATATTAATATAGACTCCTAAAACAGACTTTGGGATAAAGTATTGCATCTTGTAAAATCTGCTAGACACTGCCCTAAGGCTCGTACAACCGAACTGCACTGATGAAATTCCTCCCCAAGCTTGAAGAAAGCTGCTGGTCTTCAACACTGGAGTGCAGGGAGAGTGGTCGGAAACCACCATATCGATACTTCCTTTCTTTATACATTCCCACAACTCTTCCTGCAACACGAACTGGTAATTATTTTCTACAAATATTGTACTCCTTTTTGAGATATTAAGAATATTTCATACCGATACTTCCAGCACTCTTTTAACAATGCCAGTAACTTGTATGTTTATGTACATAGCGTGATTAATGAAACTTGGTGTTTCGAACAGAACGGCTGTGCTCATTCTTGGTAACCTAATCCCGCCGACCAGTTGCAAATACCTCCGACCGTCGAAGCTCAATCCTTTAGGATAGGTGTAAGCCCATCCGTAGACCAAAAAATAATAATATATGTTATGGACTGTATCAAAGTGGTTCTTTTTTAGAAGTTGAGACGCAACTCGACTGGAAGAAACTATAGAGATTAGGTGAGGTATCAGGAATCTGGCCTATCTTTTTTCCTTCCTGGAATTGGGCGTCTTGCACAGTCGCAACGGGCTTTGTGCTCGCGGCAACTGTCTCCGGATGTCCTTCATCCGGTGGGTGGTGATCACCGGGTAGTCGACTTGTAGTTCGTCAGCCACATCTTGGGCCGAGAGAGATTCGGGAATGCCCCTGATCACCACCTTCAGGGGCAATTTCAATTTATTTTTAAGCATGCTCTCAATAATATCAGTATTATATCCATTATTGTAAGATAATTGTTTGATTATATTGTTTTCATTATAATATGATGTTTTATGTAGTGGAATACTTAAAACCCTATGAATCATTGATTTAAATGATGCCATTTTATGTGAATGTAGATAAGCAAAAGAGGCATGGATAAGAGTATCCGTACATGAAGGTTTTCTATGGATATTAAATTTAAAATGGTTATTAACAATTGTGACTCCTGTTCAAGTAAGTGAGGGCAGTTGCTGCACCATTTACTCAGCTCGAGTTTAACTGACTCTAATATGGCAATGGTTTCTCGTTTTAAAGCCTGTGCAGATTCGTGAGAATCTGCGCCGGTTGCCAAATCATCAACATAAAAATTTGTGAGAAGTGCGTTCGAAGCGGTGGGATAATTTTGTCTCTTATCTCTAGCTAATTGGTGCAACGTTGAAATCGCCAGATATGGAGATGACGTTAAACCATATGTTATCGTTTGTAGTTCGTAATCCGCCATAGATTCATTCGGAGACGCACGGCGCAGTGTATGTTGGTATTTCCGATGAGCAGGGAGAATCAGAATTTGCCGATACATTTTGCAAATATCTGCGGTGAAAACAATATTTTATCTCTGTTTGTAATTTTTGGCCGCTGAATAGCATGTCATTTAATGACATATCCGACGTTTCGGCTCTGCTATCAAACGAAAAACAACACGAATTTTATATGTACCATTTTGGTTACTCGCTACTGCATGATGAGGCGAGTCATGAGCGTCTAAAGTCGAATTTTCCCGCTTCCTGTGACCCAAAGCTTCATATTCACGAAGAAGTCTGCATAGGCTGATGCTAAAGGAGCATCCCTTTTGAATCGGGTTTCTAATTTCAGCATTCGTTAGTCAGCCAAGTTATAATTACTGATTAGTAAAGGATTTTCCGATTTTAACAATATTAGAACGACATATCTTCCATCATCTTGCCTGTAGTGGTTTTTTTGGAACATCTCTTCCACCATTTTATCGTCCGGATTCGGTTCGGAAGCGTCCGGTTTTCTTGTGCCTCTTCGATTTCCCAAAATCTTTTCAAATCATCGTGCAATGAAAAGTCCGTCATGGTCAACAGGGAAGTTTTTTAATCGGGAAAAACAGGTTGGCGTTCGACCTTACTGAGAATGACGTATCCAAAAATGGTGTTAAATGCACTCGGGTTCCGGTATATTATATGAGAATGACTATCCAAGATTTATGAATGTAGATCAGCCCCGAGTAGAAGTTCTACACGTCCAGGGCGACCAAATCAGCGGATCAGCTAAGGAAATGTCCCGAAATTGAGACTTGACTTTACTTTCTAGCATTACAATCCTTTAGGATAGGTGTAAGCCCATCCATAGACCAAAAAATAATAATAATATGACGTCTCCCGCCCGCGCACATTCTCACAACGCGCCGGGCAGGGAGCGCGGATCTCTCCAAGATTGCTTTCCTTTCGCATCTCTCACAAGATGTGATAATTACAAACAAATACAAGTTTGTACAAGAAAATACAACAAAGAATTAGAAAAATCTTTAAAACATTCAATAGACATCATCAATTTGTAATTCACGTAATGTTTTGTCTCACTAGCTTTTCCTTTACAGTTCTCACAATACGAGTATGTGATAATGATTTAAAAAAATACAATATTATGTACAATACAATTAACGAGTACAAAATTTTAATTTTACATGTAGGTACCTATATACTTTTACCTATATACAATTAACATCAGTCATTAATTATTTTATTGTCTATTTAATTTCTTTACATTTTTTAATATCTAGACCCACAAAACGTCTAAAAAGATGTATGTCTGCAGGTTCATTTTTAAAATTGAATGTGAAACTGTTACTAAATATGTTCACTTTATAAACAGAAGAGATAAAAAAATTTAAGTACAAAAACAAAAACAAAAAAGAAATTTTAAGTACAAAGTTAAAAGTTTTAAGCCAATTAAGATTGTCATTGTCATAATTCAATATTAATATAGTTCATACATTATAACTTATCTCGTTTACTAATAACCACTTTTTAAATTCTGACATTGATTTTGGAGTGTTTAGGTCTGTGGGAAAGGTAATTTGTATTTTGTTCAAGAACATTGGAACTCGATATTCAAGTGTCCTCAGACCATATTTATT